>JARYHS010000332.1:0-36643 GCA_031002005.1 Vandiemenella viatica | reverse complement strand
TGACTGATTGCTGTGTTCTTTATCATCAACTTTGATTTAACAGTCGCGGAATTCCACCGATCTATCATGGGCAAAATATTATTACTGATACCTCGGCAGGTTCTTGGAATTGTATATGCATTTAAAAAATGTAAACTTAAGCTTATGATCTTTGTTTATCTTGTAAATGTAGACGCAAATTTACAGCGTGCTCGTGTTTAGCTTCTGTTAACAATACCTTCAGTGTCTATAAAATGTATTTTTTTCACAAAGATTCAGCACATCTTCTCACCACCGATATGAGCTTACTTCCGGGAACAGTGATACCTAACGTAAGTAAAATATTAGAGATTAAAGTAATTAATTTCTCTTATTCTACAAAAACAATTTTTGTCATTATAGGTCGCACAAATACGCTGTAACTTGCATCTGCAGATGTCAATCAAATTATAACCATCTGACGATGAGCAACTGTGCTTTAAACCGGTAATGGTTTAATAACGATATTTACAACAAATGTGACTAGTTGCTGTGTTCTTTATCATCAACTTTAATCCCTAATATGAATTTAGTGTTTTGAAATGACATCTGGAGTCCTACTTTTCCTTCTCTTTCTTTCAGAAGGTTAATTTATTCGAGTGCGGCTTCCGTACTGTCAAAGAGAATTGCTATGTCATCAGCGAAGGCCAAACAGTTTACACCAACACTTGTTTATATTTTACCGAGCCTCTTGAGTTAGCCGTTAATGCTGGTGCCTGCTTAAAGCGAGAAGGTGATTTGGTCATCAGTACAGCTACTCTGATTCCAGTTTTACATGGTTTTCCCAAGTCACTCTAGGAAACTAAATGTCCGAATTCCTTTCCGTTCCTCGTCCTCTTACTGTCCTGACGTCGAATAGCTAAGGGAAAATAATTATTTTCAAGTTTTGAATGAGAACAGACAGTTGTTTGCTGGTTTGACGTTCACTGAGACATGACCATGGTTTTCGAGTAGCCCCCCCCCCCCCCCCCGACGTGAGCGCCGCCACTAGAAGTGGGCTGGGGCGCCGTCTATTGTTCTGCGACGACACAATGGCTGTGCCTCTATAAGGCGATTACAGCTCCAGGGTCGCGCTCCTGCAACTTCTTTCGCCAGACTCTGCTTCATTAGCGGTGCACATGCGTCTCTCACACAATGTAATTCAAGTCGCAAATTCGCTCAAGATTCTACATAATTACAGTAACTACACAACCAAAAGTATCCGTATCACAGCATTCGCATCTTTTTAGGCGTACCTTTCTTATGACATTACAAATATTGTCTCCATCTCATTCTCATCTGTTTGTGCACAATTGCTTTTTGTTAAGAATATCTCTGTTGCAAGAAGTCTGTTATTAAGAATGTCGCTGCAGCAAAGAATATATGAGAAATATAGTGGAGTTATGAGTTTATAGTAGTTGTGGAAAGAAGATTGGACGTATGTTCGCATTTTAGCACAGCACGATCAAAAACGCGATTGAAGAGACCTGTAACGAATTTAATGACAGGTTAGTTGCAAAGTTGCACGTTATCGTGGTACAGTCTGTAGGAGTGAATTATTAAATCTGAATAAAATCAGTGAGATTAAACGGTGGCGCATGTCGGTGATTTCTTTTCTTGCTCAAAAAGAATCTGGACAACGAATAAATGTAAGCTTACAACTTTTGAAGCTTATAATCTCCGAATACATGGGGATGCCGTGTGGGAAAATATTCTTTCATTGGTAAGAGGATCAGGGATTGGAATAAATTACCAAGGGACAGGTTAAACAATTTACCAAATACACTCAAAGAAATTAAAATTCATGGACGATACAAAAAAGAAGAAAAATGGGTGTGTGGGAAAATGGCCAATGGAGCATCCGCTTCATAGAAATTAAATTCTTAATGACTAATTTATGTTAGTTTTTCACACTTTTATTGCTCGATTCCTTTATTAATATATTTCTAACACTTTTCGAAGGAAGTTTTTAAAAAATGAAAGTTGACATTGTTGACTACACCAAACAGAGAACTAGGTAAGGTATGGGTAACAAAGAATATTGGAGTATTTACTAAAACAAAAAGGGACCTTTACTTAAAAGTAAGAGAATCAGATAACTATACTCTGAATGGCCATTATAAACTTTAATCTAAAATACCAAGAAATATAATAAGAAAGGCTAAGGACAAGTATCTATCAGCGAAAATAGAGAATTCAGGCAATAAACTGAAAACTGCATGAAATCTAATAAAACCTGGAACAGGAAAATCCGAAACACACAAAAATAGAACAAAATAAATCTGTGCACAGTGAAATAGAGGAAGTTGGTGAAATATTTAACAAACATTTTACTTCAGGCTTCTTCAGACTGCTTTCCCAAATAGATTTGTGGAGATGCAATTGCCAATTACTGAAAGGATGTTCAGACTGAATCAATTAAGTACTTGCCCACATTTGTAATGAATCCTTAATGCAAGGTGTGTTTCCAAATAGACTAAAATATGCAGCTGTAAAACCATTATTTTTTTAAAAAAGGAGAAGTGGCATGTGAAGATAACTATCGTCTCATTTCATTACTTTAAGGATTCTCAATTTTTGTTGTTGAAAAAGTCATGTATTGTAGAGTAATAAAACATGTTACACACTATAATATCATCACTAATTCACAATTTGGGTTCCAAAAAGGATCATCCATAGAAATAACTATTTATTCATTTTTAAATAACACATTTGAGGAACTGATAAAATAATATTTTGTGATCTTGCAAAAAGCATTTAAGTTTGTAAATAATGAATTAATTTGGGTAAAAGTGGAATACTATAGTATTTATGGAACCGCAGGTAAATGGTTTAAATCATACATGGAAAGTCGAATGCAAAAAGTTTCCATTTTTGATTCTAACATCAGTAATGATGCTTCATAAGACCGGGGTAAAATAAAACATGGAATTCCAAGAGGCTCTGTCCTAGCACCCCTCCTCTTTTTGTTGTACATCAATGACCTTCCTGGAAACTTATCCACCAAAGTTAGAAGTGTTTTATTTACAGATGGCACTGCCTTGACTGTAAGAAAAACGCCAAACAATAATCTAGAATTTAATTTAAGTGAAATACTTAGTGAAGTAGCAAATTGGTTTAAGGCAATTAATTAAAATTAAATTAAAAAAACACATTACATTAGGATTAAAAAATAATTATGAACAGCCGGATTTACATATAAACTTTAGAAATAACACAATCTTATAAACAAAGTGTACAAAATTCCTTGGCATTAAAATATATGAGAAACTCCTTTGGCACGAACATGTCACTTCACTACTGAAGATGTAGTGCCACCTTTGCTATGCGAACAATTTCTCTAACAACAGATCTAGAATTAACAGAACAGGTGTACTCCTCATATTTTCATTCAGTAATGTCATATGGCATAATTGGGGAAACTTTCACAAAATAAAAAAGTTTTCGTATCACAGAAAAGAGCTATTAGGATGATGTGTATGGTGAAACCAACAACGTCTTGCAGACTACTCATTAAAAAACTCAATATTCTTACAATGACTTCTCAGTATATATATTCTTTCATGTGCTTTGCCATAGAACATTTTAACGTGTTTACATCTAATTCACTGGTACTCAGATTCAATACAAGAAACAGAAATAATTTGCACAATACACTAACATCACTGTCATTAGTACAAAAAGGAATTAATTATTCTGGGATACATCAGTAGGGAGGACTTGTCTTTCCTGGGACAAAAGATCTTAAGCCGGCCCCGGAAGAGACTCCACTCGTCCGCGTGACGTCACAGTTGGATGGCGGGAAATTCTAATGGACCAATGGCGGCCAAGGTCGTATGACGTCACACGTTAGTTCCTCGACCTGTCGCACAGATGGCGGTAGCTGCCGGGCTTTGACGTCACACGTTAGTTCCCCGATCTGCGGATAGATGGCGCTGCACCGTTAGTTCACAGATCCGCTGGCAGATGGCACCATCTCCCAAGGGCTTAATTTCTAGTTCATTTGGTGGTGGCTTGATGGCGTTCGGTGGCATTATTTCCGGCGCGCTTTGCGAAATGTGTACACTGTTATCTCTGTTTACTAAGCGTGACGAAAGCGTCCTGTTAAGCAAGCACTGAACATCTTGGCTACTATCGACACACAGTAAAATATTTTATATCGTGAAAAATACTGAAGTCCACATCAACGGATATTACGTCGGTAGCGTAGGGGCTAGGTCGCCGGTTCGAGTCCGGCCGCGGTGTTTAAGTTGTGAAAAAGCCGTAAAGTTACGTAATTTCCACGCCTAAAAAAAATAAGTCCCACATCAACGGATATTACGTCGGTAGCGTAGGGGCTAGGTCACCGGTTCGAGTCCGGCCGCGGTGTTTAAGTTGTGAAAAAGCCGTAAAGTTACGTAATTTCCACGCCTAAAAAAAATAAGTCCACATCAACGGATATTACGTCGGTAGCGTAGGGGCTAGGTCACCGGTTCGAGTCCGGCCGCGGTGTTTAAGTTGTGAAAAAGCCGTAAAGTTACGTAATTTCCACGCCTAAAAAAATAAGTCGAAAAGCATAAATGTTTCCTTTTAACGGGAAAAAAGCGTCATAAACTCCAGATATAAATTCTATGTGTACCTGTTTTCATGAAATTATTTAGCGTTCTTGCCTCGCATTCGGGAGGACGGAGGTTCCGGGGCATCCATGGTTTCCCCCAAGTGAATGCCGGGGATGCTACCTTCAAAAGGCCATGGCCGAATTCCTTCCCGTCTCTAAAGACCTCGCTGTTAACATAAATTCCGTTCATCGAAGCAGGCAGACATTAAAAATTAATTCACCGACGAAGAGACGGGAAACAAACTCACTTTTTCATTATGAACAATATAATATAACTCACGAGTGTCACCTACAGTCCGTGTATTTTAAAGGATGTATTAAATTAGGGGTATTTATATTTTTATTTATATTTCTCGTGTCCAGGACATAACAAGTTGAAAAAACAAATAACATTAATTAATTAATATTAACTATAAACACAATTATATAGAATGTGACCAGAATTCCGCAATCTTGATGGCCTTCTCGTTTGCCCTGTAAAGGTCGTCGATATTGCAGGTTTCAGGGAGATTCCTGCATATCAGAAGATGTTGTGGGTTCTGAAGCTCACCACATTCACATAGATCGTTGTCATTAGTGTACCCCCATTTTTTAAATATTATATTTACATCGGGACACTTCAGTTCTTAGTCTGTTTAGAGCCTTCCATATAGCATATGGCTGATTACATCCCGCAGCCGGTGCCTCTTTGATGTTCCTCCACCAGGACAAATTTCAAAATTAGGGGTAATGAAATTGTGTGTCTGTGAATGTCATGTCCGTCCTGTTGGTGTGTCTAATTAGCTAGAATAAATTCATTCTCATGCAAATACTTAATAATAATGATGTGAGTAACTTCAGCACTCGGGAATTCGATCCGAGGGGGTGTGCTAGGCGAAAAGAAAACATTAAGTTCTCGCCCGTGTAAATCTACTTATATATCATTTTCTCATTGCCACAACTATTTACCCACCCAAATTGAGTGTCCTTAGCTGTACTTTGTCTAAAATTCCAATCAATCCCTTGTGACACATCAGTGATTGGCACCTTTAACTGTATTTTACAGCACAGCACGTATGTTCCAGGAACGAAATACGTCTGTTAATCTTACTAATTTCGCCCCTCTCGAATCGAAGTACGCCAGTCCTATGTGATAAAAATCGAGTCAATGTAAGGCAGTGCTAAGCACAGAACATGCTGATTCGTCATAGAATGCCTGTGGACGAGGTGTAGATATAGAAAATTTACCCACTTCCTTATAAAAGAAATCCAGTGCCACTATTCCTAATTCTTTCACCAAGATCCACCCTAGCCTCATCAGCCAACATACGCCACAGCACTTCCTCAAACCTCCTTCTATTTTCCAATGATTCCCACTCCAACCCCTGATCAGTTACAGACAGGGTTACCTTCTGTTCGTGCGTTAAAGTAAACCAAAATCAATTCGCAAAGTCTTCTGCCTAATCAGTAGCCAGGTATCAAAATGTTCACTTTAAGGTGGTTCTACTGCAGTTTTCCAAGAAAATTCTCCAGGAATTTATTTTCAATAAATCAGGGACCCAGGGAGTTCTCCATTCGGCTTAAAATGTTCCCATCTAACGCCAACCTTCGGATTCAGGACCAAGTGTGACATTTGTTTGTAATTGCATGCTTTGTTCAAGTAACCACGATAGAGTTATCATAATGCTCTTAGCTAACTGATAGTTTCTTGGTCATCAAACAGACATCATAACCCACATTTTTATAGAAGATCCCCACACATCGACAAGTATCCAAAACGTCACCATAGATTCTATTACGCCTAAGATAGTGCTCACATCTGAACTGTCGTAAATTGTTAGGTCAAAGTGGGTGTTTAGATATTTTTTCCACTCAGGACCTCATCACCTAAAGTCTAGTGCGAGATTGTGGTCATGGTCAACTTAGGCTTCATACACCACTCAGAATTATTCCACCAATATCCATTCTAACAGCAGTATACGCCACCTACAGCCACTCAACACTCTTCCTATCTTCCAATGACATCCCAGCCCCAGCTCCTTTATTATGTCACTTACTGAATATTTTACACAGATAAGTCTAACTGCCCTCCTTTGCACCTTGCATTTGATGTACAAAAAATGTGGACTCCATACTACACCACACAAGCAATGGTCTGACTGTGGGTTTGTACCAAGTCCTTCGCTTCTCTGTTAAATGATTTTTATGTAGTGAGAATCAAAATTCACATTGCCAACACAAACGGAAGTAAACTGTAAAGAGCACATCGAAATGGGAGATTGTCTAAGCCCTGAAACAATGGTTAGAAGCACACGTTGATAATTCTATAACCATATATTTTAGACTCAAATCCACAGAGGAATGACACACGCACCACACTTGTACATGCATAGAGCGAGATCGACAGAACTGACAGCAAGCATCACGGAAACGATGAAGTGGGGGCAGAATTGTCGTTACAACTGATTAACTGGGCAGAACTATCGTTACAAAAATCATCAGACAGACGAGTTACTTACGCTTACATGCACAAAGAGAGACGCAGATACACATGTCCAAGTCTACACAACTACCGGCACCAATCATGGAAACAAAAAAGTGGTGTAGTACTCTCTTGCCTCATGACTGGCTGAAAAACAGAAGTCTCCTTACATATCATCAGCCTGGCGAGATAGAAGGTGTGCAAAAGATGGCATGTTTTCACCATAAACCTAAGTCTTTATACCATAAATAGTGTTCATCACGCCCCAGTTGATTACATTTACCATCAACACGTCTCTCCCACACCACAACCCTTTCTACCATTCAGTAAAAAAGTGACGCAGGTACCATGAGTTGCAATAGACACTTGACTATCAGATCTCACCCACAAATCCATACATCTCAATACACTAGCACAAACAAACATAAGTGGAGGGGGGCAGCAAAATCACATGTACAAGTCTACAGAAAGTTCAGGACGACTACCTGCACCAATCATGGAAACAAAAAAAAGTGATGTAGTACTTTCTTGCCCCCATGACTGGCTGAAAAACAGAACTCTCCTTACATATCATCTGCCTGGCGAGATAGAGGGTGTGCAAAAGATGGCATGTTTTCACCATACACCTAAGTATTTACATCATAAATAGTGTTCATCACACACAATTGATTACATTTACCATCAATACGTGGGCAGAATTGTCGTTACCACTGATTAACTGGGCAGAACTATCGTTAAAAAAATCATCAGACAGACGAGTTTAAGTCAGGTATCACAATACTTATACTTACATGCACAAAGAGAGACGCAGATATACATGTACAAGTCTACAGAAAGTTCAGGACGACTACCTGCACCATTCATGGAAACAAAAAAAAAAAGTGATGTAGTACTTTCTTGCCCCCATGACTGGCTGAAAAACAGAACTCTCCTTACATATCATCTGCCTGGCGAGATAGAGGGTGTGCAAAAGATGGCATGTTTTCACCATACACCTAAGTATTTACATCATAAATAGTGTTCATCACACACAATTGATTACATTTACCATCAATACGTTTCTCCCATACTGCAACCCTATCTGCCATTCATTAAGAGTGCCCCAGGTACCATGAGTTACAATAGACATTTGACTATCACCAGATACCAGAACCCCTCATATTCATACTAGGTCTCAACCACAAATCCATACGTATCCATGCACAAGCTCAAAGAAACAGGAACAGCAAATCATACATCCAGATAAATGAGTTTAAGGAAGGTATCACCATACTTACGCACACAGACACATATATCCATGCCTTCAGCTAGCTAGACACAACAACCAGCCCCAATCATGGCGACGAAAAAGTGAGGTAGAACCCCCCATGGCTCATAACTGACCAAAAAATCATCAGTAACATATGTTCCAGGCACCATACTCTTCACATCAACATCATCTCATTTATTTCACACTACAGACCTCACTATCATCCAGTATCATGGTACAAAACTGTTCACATCAGCACCAACACGTCTATCCCACACCTAAGCTTTTTCTGCCATTCAGTAACATGTGCTCCCCATGTACCACGAGTAGCAGTAGACACTTGGTCATCAGACAGATACCATAACTCCCATATTCATACTAGGTCTCACCCACAAATCCATACGTCACCTCACACAAGCATAAGTGCAGGAACAGCACATCATACATCCAGAAAAACGAGATAAAGGAAGGTATCACCACATTTACGCAAAAAAACACACAGAGATAGAGATGCATACACACGTACATTTCCATGCCTACAGCGATCTCGACTCAGCAACTAGCCCAATCATGGCAACGAAAAAGTGGAAGAGAACACCCATGACTGGCCAAAAATCATAGAAAGACACACATACACACACACATGTCAATGCATTCACACAGTTCCATTCATCACCACACATAACTGGAGGAAAGAGACTGAACATGCTAGATCCAAACTGAAGAGTTACAGGATGTGTGAAGTTTGAAATCACAGCCACATCTCGCCCACAGCGCAACCCTTTCTGTCATTTAGTAATATGTGCCCCCATGTACCACGAGTAGCAGTAGACACTTGGTCATCAGACAGATATCATAACTCCCATATTTATACTAGGTCTCACCCACAAATCCATACGTCACCTCACACAAGCATAAGTGCAGGAACAGCACATCATACATCCAGACAAACGAGATAAAGGAAGGTATCACCACATTTACGCAAAAAAAACACACAGAGATAGAGATGCATACACACGTACATTTCCATGCCTACAGCGATCTCGACTCAACAACTAGCCCAATCGTGGCAACGAAAAAGTGGAACAGAACACCCATGACTGGCCAAAAATCATAGAAAGACACACATACACACACACATGTCAATGCATTCACACAGTTCCATTCATCACCACACATAACTGGAGGAAAAACTGAAGAGTTACAGGATGTGTGAAGTTTGAAATCACAGCCACATCTCTCCCACACCGCAACCCTTTCTGTAATTTAATAACATGTGCCCCCATGTACCACGAGTAGCAGTAGACACTTGGTCATCAGACAGATATCATAACTCCCATATTCATACTAGGTCTCACCCACAAATCCATATGTCACCTCACACAAGCATAAGTGCAGGAACAGCACATCATACATCCAGAAAAACGAGATAAGGGAAGGTATCACCACAAGTCAAATATCATAACTCCCATACTGATACTAGGTCTCACACACTAATCCATACATCACCACACACAAGCACTCACAAACAACCATCAGACAGACGTTAGAGTGTGTGCACATTATCAATTAATTACATCAACACACCCTAGGTAGCCAGTCATTGTGAAATCTCAAAGTCGAATAGAATCCTATCGTGATAGACACACAACCACATAGAAAAACACACATACACACACTCACATGTCCATGCATACACACAGTTACCATATATCACCACACACATACACGTAACTGGAGGAAAAGGACTGAACACCCTAGGTCCAGACTGAATAGCTACAGGATGTGCGAAATGTTTCATTTCTTTGCCACAAACCTCGGTGCTCGTCAGTTAATAGAAGCTCATCAAAGACAAATTTTGGTTGAACCTGCCCGGGCGGGCGCGGCGGGAGGTGGCCACCCTTCCTCGCAGCGGACGCGTACATCATGTAGGTCGGTATACCGGCGCATATAACCGCTTACTAGCGCAATGAAATTCCGGTCTTCAGTCCGGTCCTAAAAATGCGGTTACAGGTAATAGGTCCGGGTCGGAAAACTCCGGTAAACCAACGCGGTCCGCGCTTTTAGACCGGCGAATTGCGGTATTTCGGTCCGCAGTGGGGAAGGGTGGCCACCTCCCGCCGCGCCCGCCCGGGCAGGTTCAACCAAAATTTGTCTTTGATGAGCTTCTATTAACTGACGAGCACCGAGGTTTGTGGCAAAGAAATGAAACATTTCGCACATCCTGTAGCTATTCAGTCTGGACCTAGGGTGTTCAGTCCTTTTCCTCCAGTTACGTGTATGTGTGTGGTGATGTATGGTAACTGTGTGTATGCATGGACATGTGAGTGTGTGTATGTGTGTTTTTCTATGTGGTTGTGTGTCTATCACGATAGGATTCTATTCGACTTTGAGATTTCACAATGACTGGCTACCTAGGGTGTGTTGATGTAATTAATTGATAATGTGCACACACTCTAACGTCTGTCTGATGGTTGTTTGTGAGTGCTTGTGTGTGGTGATGTATGGATTAGTGTGTGAGACCTAGTATCAGTATGGGAGTTATGATATTTGACTTGTGGTGATACCTTCCCTTATCTCGTTTTTCTGGATGTATGATGTGCTGTTCCTGCACTTATGCTTGTGTGAGGTGACATATGGATTTGTGGGTGAGACCTAGTATGAATATGGGAGTTATGATATCTGTCTGATGACCAAGTGTCTACTGCTACTCGTGGTACATGGGGGCACATGTTATTAAATTACAGAAAGGGTTGCGGTGTGGGAGAGATGTGGCTGTGATTTCAAACTTCACACATCCTGTAACTCTTCAGTTTTTCCTCCAGTTATGTGTGGTGATGAATGGAACTGTGTGAATGCATTGACATGTGTGTGTGTATGTGTGTCTTTCTATGATTTTTGGCCAGTCATGGGTGTTCTGTTCCACTTTTTCGTTGCCACGATTGGGCTAGTTGTTGAGTCGAGATCGCTGTAGGCATGGAAATGTACGTGTGTATGCATCTCTATCTCTGTGTGTTTTTTTGCGTAAATGTGGTGATACCTTCCTTTATCTCGTTTGTCTGGATGTATGATGTGCTGTTCCTGCACTTATGCTTGTGTGAGGTGACGTATGGATTTGTGGGTGAGACCTAGTATAAATATGGGAGTTATGATATCTGTCTGATGACCAAGTGTCTACTGCTACTCGTGGTACATGGGGGCACATATTACTAAATGACAGAAAGGGTTGCGCTGTGGGCGAGATGTGGCTGTGATTTCAAACTTCACACATCCTGTAACTCTTCAGTTTGGATCTAGCATGTTCAGTCTCTTTCCTCCAGTTATGTGTGGTGATGAATGGAACTGTGTGAATGCATTGACATGTGTGTGTGTATGTGTGTCTTTCTATGATTTTTGGCCAGTCATGGGTGTTCTCTTCCACTTTTTCGTTGCCATGATTGGGCTAGTTGCTGAGTCGAGATCGCTGTAGGCATGGAAATGTACGTGTGTATGCATCTCTATCTCTGTGTGTTTTTTTGCGTAAATGTGGTGATACCTTCCTTTATCTCGTTTTTCTGGATGTATGATGTGCTGTTCCTGCACTTATGCTTGTGTGAGGTGACGTATGGATTTGTGGGTGAGACCTAGTATGAATATGGGAGTTATGGTATCTGTCTGATGACCAAGTGTCTACTGCTACTCGTGGTACATGGGGAGCACATGTTACTGAATGGCAGAAAAAGCTTAGGTGTGGGATAGACGTGTTGGTGCTGATGTGAACAGTTTTGTACCATGATACTGGATGATAGTGAGGTCTGTAGTGTGAAATAAATGAGATGATGTTGATGTGAAGAGTATGGTGCCTGGAACATATGTTACTGATGATTTTTTGGTCAGTTATGAGCCATGGGGGGTTCTACCTCACTTTTTCGTCGCCATGATTGGGGCTGGTTGTTGTGTCTAGCTAGCTGAAGGCATGGATATATGTGTCTGTGTGCGTAAGTATGGTGATACCTTCCTTAAACTCATTTATCTGGATGTATGATTTGCTGTTCCTGTTTCTTTGAGCTTGTGCATGGATACGTATGGATTTGTGGTTGAGACCTAGTATGAATATGAGGGGTTCTGGTATCTGGTGATAGTCAAATGTCTATTGTAACTCATGGTACCTGGGGCACTCTTAATGAATGGCAGATAGGGTTGCAGTATGGGAGAAACGTATTGATGGTAAATGTAATCAATTGTGTGTGATGAACACTATTTATGATGTAAATACTTAGGTGTATGGTGAAAACATGCCATCTTTTGCACACCCTCTATCTCGCCAGGCAGATGATATGTAAGGAGAGTTCTGTTTTTCAGCCAGTCATGGGGGCAAGAAAGTACTACATCACTTTTTTTTTTTGTTTCCATGAATGGTGCAGGTAGTCGTCCTGAACTTTCTGTAGACTTGTACATGTATATCTGCGTCTCTCTTTGTGCATGTAAGTATAAGTATTGTGATACCTGACTTAAACTCGTCTGTCTGATGATTTTTTTAACGATAGTTCTGCCCAGTTAATCAGTGGTAACGACAATTCTGCCCACGTATTGATGGTAAATGTAATCAATTGTGTGTGATGAACACTATTTATGATGTAAATACTTAGGTGTATGGTGAAAACATGCCATCTTTTGCACACCCTCTATCTCGCCAGGCAGATGATATGTAAGGAGAGTTCTGTTTTTCAGCCAGTCATGGGGGCAAGAAAGTACTACATCACTTTTTTTTGTTTCCATGATTGGTGCAGGTAGTCGTCCTGAACTTTCTGTAGACTTGTACATGTGATTTTGCTGCCCCCTCCACTTATGTTTGTTTGTGCTAGTGTATTGAGATGTATGGATTTGTGGGTGAGATCTGATAGTCAAGTGTCTATTGCAACTCATGGTACCTGCGTCACTTTTTTACTGAATGGTAGAAAGGGTTGTGGTGTGGGAGAGACGTGTTGATGGTAAATGTAATCAACTGGGGCGTGATGAACACTATTTATGGTATAAAGACTTAGGTTTATGGTGAAAACATGCCATCTTTTGCACACCTTCTATCTCGCCAGGCTGATGATATGTAAGGAGACTTCTGTTTTTCAGCCAGTCATGAGGCAAGAGAGTACTACACCACTTTTTTGTTTCCATGATTGGTGCCGGTAGTTGTGTAGACTTGGACATGTGTATCTGCGTCTCTCTTTGTGCATGTAAGCGTAAGTAACTCGTCTGTCTGATGATTTTTGTAACGATAGTTCTGCCCAGTTAATCAGTTGTAACGACAATTCTGCCCCCACTTCATCGTTTCCGTGATGCTTGCTGTCAGTTCTGTCGATCTCGCTCTATGCATGTACAAGTGTGTGCGTGTGTCATTCCTCTGTGGATTTGAGTCTAAAATATATGGTTATAGAATTATCAACGTGTGCTTCTAACCATTGTTTCAGGGCTTAGACAATCTCCCATTTCGATGTGCTCTTTACAGTTTACTGCCGTTTGTGTTGGCATGTGAATTTTGATTCTCACTACATAAAAATCATTTAACAGAGAAGCGAAGGACTTGGGTACAAACCCACAGTCAGACCATTGCTTGTGTGGTGTAGTATGGAGTCCACATTTTTTGTACATCAAATGCAAGGTGCAAAGGAGGGCAGTTAGACTTATCTGTGTAAAATATTCAGTAAGTGACATAATAAAGGAGCTGGGGCTGGGATGTCATTGGAAGATAGGAAGAGTGTTGAGTGGCTGTAGGTGGCGTATACTGCTGTTAGAATGGATATTGGTGGAATAATTCTGAGTGGTGTATGAAGCCTAAGTTGACCATGACCACAATCTCGCACTAGACTTTAGGTGATGAGGCCTGAGTGGATAAAATATCTAAACACCCACTTTGACCTAACAATTTACGACAGTTCAAATGTGAGCACTATCTTAGGCGTAATAGAACCTATGGTGACGTTTTGGATACTTGTCGATGTGTGGGAATCTTCTATAAAAATGTGGGTTATGATGTCTGTTTGATGACCAAGAAACTATCAGTGAGCTAAGAGCATTATGGTAACTTTATCGTGGTTACTTGAACAAAACATGCAATTACAAACAAATGTCAGACTTGGTCCTGAATCCGAAGGTTGGCGTTAGATGGGAACATTTTAAGCCGAATGGAGAACTCCCCTGGGTCCTGATTTATTGGAAAATAAATTCCTGGAGAATTTTCTTGGAAAACTGCAGTAGAACCACCTTAAATGAACATTTTGATACCTGGCTACTGATTAGCAGAAGACTTTGCGAATTTGAATTTTTGTTTTACTTTAACGCACGAACAGAAGGTAACCCTGACTGTAACTGATCAGGGGTTGGATTGGGAATCATTGGAAAACAGAAGGTGGTTTGAGGAAGTGCTGTGGGTATGTTGGTGATGAGGCTAGGGGTGGATCTTGGTGAAAGAATTAGGAATAGTGCACTGGATTTCTTTTATAAGGAAGTGGGTAAATTTTCTATATCTACACCTCGGCCACAGGCATTCTATGACGAATCAGCATGTTCTGTGCTTAGCACTGCCTTACATTGACTCGATTTTTATCACATAGGACTGGCGTACTTCGATTCGAGAGGGGCGAAATTAGTAAGATTAACAGACGTATTTCGTTCCTGGAACATACGTGCTGTGCTGTAAAATACAGTTAAAGGTGCCAATCACTGATGTGTCACAAGGGATTGATTGGAATTTTAGACAAAGTACAGCTAAGGACACTCAATTTGGATGGGTAAAAAGTTGTGGCAATGAGAAAATGATATATAAGTAGATTTACACGGGCGAGAACTTAATGTTTTCTTTTCGCCTAGCACACCCCCTCGGATCGAATTCCCGAGTGCTGAAGTTACTCACATCATTATTATTAAGTATTTGCATGAGAATGAATTTATTCTAGCTAATTAGACACACCAACAGGACGGACATGACATTCACAGACACACAATTTCATTACCCCTAATTTTGAAATTTGTCCTGGTGGAGGAACATCAAAGAGGCACCGGCTGCGGGATGTAATCAGCCATATGCTATATGGAAGGCTTTAAACAGACTAAGAACTGAAGTGTCCCGATGTAAATATAATATTTAAAAAATGGGGGTACACTAATGACAACGATCTATGTGAATGTGGTGAGCTTCAGAACCCACAACATCTTCTGATATGCAGGAATCTCCCTGAAACCTGCAATATCGACGACCTTTACAGGGCAAACGAGAAGGCCATCAAGATTGCGGAATTCTGGTCACATTCTATATAATTGTGTTTATAGTTAATATTAATTAATTAATGTTATTTGTTTTTTCAACTTGTTATGTCCTGGACACGAGAAATATAAATAAAAATATAAATACCCCTAATTTAATACATCCTTTAAAATACACGGACTGTAGGTGACACTCGTGAGTTATATTATATTGTTCATAATGAAAAAGTGAGTTTGTTTCCCGTCTCTTCGTCGGTGAATTAATTTTTAATGTCTGCCTGCTTCGATGAACGGAATTTATGTTAACAGCGAGGTCTTTAGAGACGGGAAAGGATGGGAAGGAATTCGGCCATGGCCTTTTGAAGGTAGCATCCCCGGCATTCACTTGGAGTGATTTTGGGAAACCATGGATGCCTGGAACCTCCGTCCTCCCGAATGAGAGGCAAGAACGCTAAATAATTTCATGAAAACAGGTACACATAGAATTTATATCTGGAGTTTATGACGCTTTTTTTCCCGTTAAAAGGAAACATTTATGCTTTTCGACTTATTTTTTTTAGGCGTGGAAATTACGTAACTTTACGGCTTTTTCACAAAACACTTAAACACCGCGGCCGGACTCGAACCGGCGACCTAGCCCCTACGCTACCGATGTCTGTTCACGTAATATCCGTTGATGTGGGACTTATTTTTTTTAGGCGTGGAAATTACGTAACTTTACGGCTTTTTCACAACTTAAACACCGCGGCCGGACTCGAACCAGCGACCTTCGGCACTCTAGCCCCTACGCTACCGACGTAATATCCGTTGATGTGGGACTTATTTTTTTTAGGCGTGGAAATTACGTAACTTTACGGCTTTTTCACAACTTAAACACCGCGGCCGGACTCGAACCAGCGACCTAGCCCCTACGCTACCGACGTAATATCCGTTGATGTGGACTTTAGTATTTTTCACGATATAAAATATTTTACTGTGTGTCGATAGTAGCCAAGATGTTCAGTGCTTGCTTAACAGGACGCTAGGAATACATATTTCGTCACGCTTAGTAAACAGAGATAACAGCCGAGTGGGAATTGTACACATTTCGCAAAGCGCGCTGGAAATAATGCCACCGAACGCCATCTAGCCGCCACCAAATGAACTAGAAATTAAGCCCTTGGGAGATGGTGCCATCTGTGCGGCCGATCTGTGAACTAACGGCGGCCATCTTGGCCACACCAAACGGTGGGCGGCAATCTTGACCGGGCGGTGCGCTCGGCGGCCATCTTGACCACCCCAACTGTGACGTCACGCGGACGAGTGGAGTCTCTTTACAGTTGTCCAAAGAGCTTATCAGGCTAGCTAAGACAACCTCCTCCTACTCATGTTCCATTTCGTCGCCAACTAAGATCATTTCACCAGTGAATAGAATTAACGTTTTTGTCTGCTGGGATACGTTACCGATTCTGTCACTAAAATTTTCGATACACTCCAGCATCTGTATAATATCCTACTGAGAGACTACTTGTTAAACGTCACCTTACATGAAACACTCCGCTGTAAACGTTACAATTTCGAAACTTCAATTAGAGGAGAGGAATTATGGAAACAAACATACTCTTGTTTCCCCTCCATGAGGAATGGTAGAAAATGTTACACGATTTCAATCAACAGTGACAAATGTGTGTTAGTCCAAGATGAAAAGGGTGCTTCCGTCTCCACTTACCAATTATATTAGAACTGATCATAGTATTACTGGGACATCTACTTGATTTATATTTTTTGCGTCAAAGTAGGTTCAATGTGCATCTTGTGTACAGTCAAAAGCCTGCCTAACCTTGATGTTTGTAATGACCGAAGTCTGGCAGGCATACATTAATTTACTGCCGGGGTTTATTAACTATTATTCGTTTTTTTTGTCGTCGAGGTAATTAGAGGCGCGATGGTACATGGGACAAGGAACTGGAAGGACTTCTGCTTTTGAAGGAAGCATCCCGGAATTCGCCTGGAATGATTTGAGGAATCCGTGGAAAACCCAAATCTGGATGCCCGGAAGGGAATTCGAACCGCCGTCCTCCCGAATGCGAGGCCAGAGCGTTAACCCTATTATTCGTGTGCACAGATATGTTATTCAATAAAAGGATTTAGATCTGTTCGTAATGTTTTTTGTGTGCGTAGAACAAAGCTGTTTCAGGTACACTGGCTGACGAAGATGGATGATTTTGTGTCGGGTTTAAAATTGCATGGAACCCCTTTGGGCCCCCAAATCGGCAATACAGAAGGAATCTGAGCTAAGGTACACCGTAAACAGGACCGGCACACAGTGGTTCAGGATTAGAATATAGTGGACATTCGAACTTACGTCATAATATCGAACCAAAAACAAAAAATGCATTTGCTGTGCTGGTAAAAAATTGTTAAATTCAATTTTTGATAAAAATGAATCCTTCACATAAAAAGTGTGGAAATCTATTACTTTTTTTACGGCCCTATATCAAAGCATCAAAATCATACCTTATGCAATCGCAAGCACCTATCCTACTAAATATTACGGCATAAAAATTTCTTGCGTATCCTTGCCGCTTTGACTACAGGGTGCAAGTGAATTTCGGAGTTAAAATATATTGAACATTGGAAATAAAGTCATAATATCGGTCCAAAAAATTGTTTTAGGTAGCATTTGCTGTGCTGATCAAAAATTATTATGTTTTTTGGATCCATATTATGACTTTTGTTCGAATGTCCACCATATTTTAACCCTGAAATTCACTTGAGCCTTCTAGTCAAAGCGGCAAGGATACGCAAGAAATTTTTATGTTGTAATATTAAGTAGGATATGTACTTACGATTGCATAAGGTTCGACTTTGATATAGGGCCATGAAAAAAAAAATAGATTTCATCCATACATTTTTTTAAATAATTATTAATTTGAAGTGTGAAGGACTCATTTTTATCAAAAATTGAACATAAAATTTTTTGATCAGCACAGCAAATGCTATCTAAAGTGTTTTTTTTTTATCAATATTATGTCTTTAGTTCGAATGTCCACTATCCTTTAATCCTGAAGCACTGTGCGGCGTCTAGGTTTGCTGACGTCATAACGCTGTTGGTAAGTATACGGTTTAATAAGGTGTGAGTAGTGCTAATCGCCCGTAGAACTGTGTAACTAGTAATTACCCAACTTGATTTGCATTTACCAACGTGGAATTTCTGAAGTTGTCCAAGATGTAAATAAATAAGTCAACTTAAAAGGAAATCTCTCCAAGCTAACCCAACATTACTTATCACTCAATTACTTCAGTTTTATCACCAGAGAAATAGACCAACTCTTCTATTAATCAATGAGTAGAACACCAACAGCTTTTGTCTTCCTGTTTTTACCCTTTACAAAACAATTGCCAAACAGCTCTCAGATAAAGGGTCGTGTGGTTGTAATAAACAGATGACAGGGTTTTTACTGGCTGCGCAATTCGCCTCTATAGTAGACTGCCTTAACCTAACCTGGTAGTCCTACCCGGTGTAACGAACCTACTGTTTAACGTGGAATCCGAACCACGGAAGCATTCTGGTGTGCTTCATATTACACAGCAAGCTGTGGCAGAGGTGAAGGTCGAGTTAAAAGCCTTTGAAAATCCCAGCCGAGACCGCGATTCGAACCGGAGTCTTCTGGATCTCAAGTCAGAAGACTTAACCACCGAGTCGCCATACCCCTCAGTTCTCAGATAACAGTACAATGATCTTAGAACACAACACATTTACTTGACATATTGATATTTTACAAAAACTGTTGCCAGATTTATACTTTCTTAACAGCTTTCTAGGATGCTTCCATTGTACTTCAGACACAGTTTCTTCGCAAAGAAAAGTTTTTAACAGCGTAAAGATTTCATGTCTTATTCGTTTACGTTCTATGGCCAGCCACTATCCAGATGAGAATGCTTACAGTCCCTTTTCTTTTTTGCTTATGTCTTTACGCCTCGTCAACGTTGAGGTAAGTAGAGGCGGGAAAGGACTGGGGACTAGGAACGGAAAGGAATTCGGCCATGGACTTTTAAATGTAACATCCTGGTATTCGCATTAAGTGATTTGGGGAAACTATAAAAACCGAAATCTTGAAGGCCAGACGAGAATTCGAACGCGCGTCCTCACGGACCAACATAAATGCATGGCATCGTTCAGTCTGTTTACTAAAAGAAAGGAAAGAAGTGAAAAAAAAGTCTGGAACTTTTGTTTGTTAATTAATGCAATACCTAACAGCAATTACAAACTAATATTCAAAGGGCATAAACCTGAGCACAATGAAGGGGGCAATTTTTTATGCGACTGGCTAAAATATTAGGAGGAGGCATAGCGAAAAATTGTTCGGGTAAAGCCGAAGGGATTCTTGGGAAAGAGACGAAGTTGTTTCTGGTGCCCGAGACACCTACTTCGCACTGCTTGTCTCCCAGACGCGCCTCGCCTGGTCTCCCGCGGTGCTGAGGCCAATCCACAAGAAACCATCAGACAATATTTATAGAAACCGTGAGAGTTCAGTCACGAGTCCTAGTATACCATGTAACGACTTCAGTTAGAGTTTCATTAGTGACTGGAACTTCTAGTCACAAAAAACCTAAACGGTAAGTGTTCTGTAATACTTGTAGAATGTGTTTTATTAAATTCAACTCGCATTTTTAATTTTTTCTTCTGTTTATGGGTTTACGCCTCGTCGATACCGAGGAAATTACAGGCAAGAAAGGACGGGGGTCAAGGTACGAGAAGGAATTCTGCTACTGCCTTTTAAAGGAACCATCCCGGCATTGTCTGGAGTGATTTAGGGAAACCAGGAAAAACCGAAATCTAGAAGGTGGGACGGGAAATCGAACCCGCGTCCTTCCGAATACGAGGCCTGATTTTAAAATAATTATTCTAGAATTTCATAACACGAAAAAGTATATCGCTCACATTTAATTGTAATAAATAGTAGTACTGTCAAATCCCCATTAATTTAAAACCGTTAAATTAACACTTTCATTTTCCCATTCAACTAATTATTTTTGCAGCTAATATGTTATTACTGGAGAACACGTATACCAAGTGATATCTGAAACAAAATGGTCACAATGGGAGGTGTCGAAACAATATAATGGGATAAGTATTTTTGTATCACAAAAATCTACATCTACATATATACTCTGCAGTTCACAAAATTGTGGGTGGCAGAGGAAGCTCAGCACCAAAGCTAATCTCCTTATTGTGCATTTCAATCCCTAATGGTACGAGGGGGAAAAAAAATCATATAAGAATATTTGCGGCACCTTATATCTCTAATCTTATCTTTCCTGTCATTCCGGCTCAAATTGGTTGGTGGACGAGGTATTTCACTACACTTGTAAGTGAAAGTGGGAGTACACATGTTTACCAATAAGTTTAAACGAAACGTGTGTCGTCTATCTACCAGAGATTCCCAACCTAATCTACTAATCAGTTCTGTGACGCTTTCATAAGGACTGTAGCAAGCGGTCACGAATCCAGCGGCTCTTCTCTGTACTTTCTCTATACCCCTTACACCTTTCGAAACGGATCCCAAATGGCACAACAATACCCAAATGTGGACGCACAAGAGATTTGTACGCTATCTCCTTTGTTTGTTCATTACAATTTTTCAAGATTCGACCTATGAAACGCAGCCTAGAATTAGCTCTATCTACTAAAGAATTAATGTGATGGTGTGACAGGCCTAGCAATTGGCCTCTGGCCTCCCAGCATCGACTGAAAATTTGTATCTAGTTCTGCCGCAGATATTCAGTACTTGTCTCACGAAAATGAGTTAGTGCAGCGTCGTAGCACATGAAGTACACTGAAGAATAAAGGGTCAATATTTTCTTCACTGATTAGACAAAAATCTGTAATGAAAGTATTTGCCAGAGGACGTAAATTTTGAAATTCACCGAGGTCATGTTTGTAACACTAGTATTACCGTAGTTGGTTTCAGAGAGCATACATTTAAACTTCGTAAATGAGCAGCATGTACTGGATATTCCATATGATTCGCGTTAGTATCTTCCGTCATCCCATATTGTTTTTCACGTGTTTAATCTGTGTCTTGTTTTTTTTTTTTTTTAACTAATAGTGTGAAACCGTAATGCATAAAAAAATCGAAATAGTAGATTTACATGTCTGATATTGCTTGATACTTTCGGACCAAATTTTGCTAGTAACATTATGTAATACAGATCACTATACTACTAGAATATGCGGTTTTCTAGTAAGTCAAGCCTAACAAGCACCCTTCCTTCTTGGAAAAAAATTCTCCAGTTTGTTTCACGATGAAAGTTTAGTGCATCAGAAGAAGTAAATTCATCTGGCTATGTATACTTAGCACCCTAAGCGTTATCATAAGTGAGTATCAAAGTATTCTTATGTTCTATGTTGTGAAATATGGGAAGAGAGAAAGACAAGGGCTAAGAGCTAAGAATCGCCGATAGTGATGACAAGACACAGGTGACCACAAGTGAAAGTGTAAGTGAGCGTTGCCAACTTTGAACTTCTCTTTTTTCCGGGGTGTATCAGCTGTGGTCATTAAGGACGACCTAACCTACCGGAGGGAAGTCAGTTTGACGACTCCTGCGAAACGTCTAACCTTTGTCCTAACGTGCATTTTCTTATTCAGTTCGCCAAACCTGTATTTTTGTTGCGGAAGTCGTGGAACATCACAGAATCCTTCTGCATGATTACGTAAAACTGCCTGAGCCGTAATCAGAAGGCCCGACAAGATTCTAACGCATACTCGAAGAACTTCCGCAAATCCAATATTGCAGCGTCTTAGCCATTCAGTTAAACTGCTAATAACTTGCACAAACCGTAAAACGTATTATGCAAGAATTTCAAAAGCGAAATTTCACTTTTTTTCTTATAAAAAAAGAATCGTTATAAGCGGTGTAGAAAAGACAAATCACATTTCAGTGGAAGGATACAAAGCACAGATATACAGGGCCGTAGTAGCAGATATGTCTGCCGAGCGGTAACGGAATAGTGTTGGGGGGAAACGTCACAGAAACTTAAAAATGGTAAAATTCTAGCTATAAATAAACACAATCAGGGGAACATCTGACATTTCGTAGCTCAATAGGCCATTGTTGTCACTTAATTAATGATGTTATCCTTAAATCAGTTCTTCTATAAATTCCACAAATTCACTTCTCAGTGTTTTGACACTCTTTCTCAATCTAACTCACTCTCCCAAAACATTCGCTTCAAGTAATTTTTTTTTGGCTTTACGCCCCGCCGATGCCGAGGTCTTAGAGGTAGGAGAGAATGGGGGGACAAGTAACTGGAAGGAATATGGCTATAGCTTTTTTGAAGATCCGTCCATGCATTCATCCGGAGATATTTCGTGAAACAGTGGAAAAGTATAATATGGATGGGCGTACGGGATTTGAACTCACGTCCTCCCGAATGCGAGGCCAGAGGTATTCTACTTACCCACTGGTTCGGAATACATCTCTCATTTAGAACAATTTTCCTTTAACAGGAGGCGTTACTGTCATGGGGATGATTTTATCAGTTTATACAAAGTGGAAGATAGTATTGTTGTAGAGACGCCAAAAATTAGTTCGCATAGCAATATTTCTAGTGAAGATTACACCTTACGATACAAATTGAATAAAAACTTAATCAGTAATAAAATTCGTAACAGTTAGTGTTTAAATAAGTAAACTGAACGAAGACGGTTGAGCTATTTAGTACAAAGGGAATGAATTGAACTCAAGTCCCTATGAAGCCGAAGTTTCAAATCAAGGACTCCCTCTATCTATTACGCCCGGCTCACTGAACATGCTATTAAAACAGGATCAGCAAGAAAAAACTGGCCTAATCACTGAACAAGTGCGTTTTTTATATGGAAGATCAACAACATATTTCTCATAACGGACCTTGTAACATAGAGATGATAACGAAAAATAAATTACCGAGCCTAGTGGGTGAGCGATAACGCTATGGCCTCGGATTGGGGAGGGCACGGGTTCCCCGTCCTAACTTCCCGGTTTCAGTTTTCCATCGTTTCCCGGAATCACTAAAGGGGAATGCCGGGATGGTTCCTATAAAAGTACTTGCCCCCAGACCTTTCCCGCCTCTAATGACCTCGACATCGACGAGGCATAAAGCCATAAACAAGAAAAAAAGGTTGCTGAAATTAGGGAAACAGAATTTAAACGTAATTCTGGAAGCATTAGCGCATAGTTCAGACAGCAAACATTTTTCTTCTCGGCCTCCTAAAATTTATGTTATTTGCCAGTAGTGACTGAATGAAGTAAGAAGGACGTCTCTGTATTCCTGTGTTAGTCTCTGTTCCGTATACAAACAGTTTACGAGTATCTCTTTGAAGAGAAGAGAAAGTGAAGGATATTCACTGCAGAACTCCAACATACGTTACGTCAGTCAAGTAACTACACTGTATACATTGAAACAAGAAAGCAATAAGATCACAATGTACATAGTTTCATACAGACATGTCTCGCGCCATTTTCAATGCTTCACTTAGTTGGGGAGGTTCAAAGTAGTGAGGGCTTGGTTTTAGAATCTGAAAGATCTATATTTAAAACGTAATGTCCATTGCTATACTATTCTAATAGCAATGTTCTCAGTCACTACTACTTACGCGAGAATAATCGGCATACCCAGCTGTGGATGAGGACGAGAATTTTTCGGACCGAGTAGTAATGTGTCCACAAGTGTTTCAGACAAGGAAACCAAATAAATGTTCAGCATTTTGATAGCTGTATTAAGGCGGCTGCCGTGGAAATTATAGGTCCACGTTTCAGACTGGAGTTTTTACACGCCTTCAAATTTAGATTCGCCTCTGCCAAAAATTGCTTTGTGTGTGTAAAGTACGCTATTAATTCGTCGTGTTCTAATTCCGCGTCTGTCGGTCCAGCCTCGACAGAGGCAAAATGAAACTTTTTCGCATGCTCTTTGACCACACGAATTTATCTTGCTCAATAAATATTAGAAGTGTACATATCATTCTTGGATGATGACCCGTCTTCGCCATGTCGGATGACTAGTGAATGCGTTCCAAAATTCCTGGCGTTTGTCGAAACCTACTTCAATTTGAATTTTTTAGAGTGGTAATTTTTGAAATGGTCCTAAAAATATAAATTCATAAATCATGTGAGCTTGAGGCTTGATCCACATCTACATATCCACCGAATAGGAAAAAAAGTGCCATCTTTCTCCTTTCACGCTTAACCAAAATCTGTAAACAAGGTATCATTTTAAAGATTAACTTCTCTGCTTTGGTTGAATCCTTAATTAAGAATGGAATTTTCAGAAATTCAGCTCGTAAATGGAACAATTGTAAATAATCAAGGTCACGGATATGCGTTAGTTCAGAATGAAGCTGCTAGGCTTCGCTGGGGTCGGTCAGGGTCATCGCATTGCCACAGCACCTCATACCACACACATATTGATAAACTGTGAGTATTTCTAGAGAAAGGAGCTTTTCGGATATTTTTGTTTCTATTGGAGAAATATTTCATTATTTATAATTGTTTCGTACTCGTTGTAAATGTTTTGATAATACATATTTTAGTTAAGCTGAATCTACTTTCATTCCACTTCAAAACGCAAACCTAGCTATTCGTTCTGTGTCATTCGTGAAATGTTCGTACGGGCCGCTTAGTTAAAATAATTAACGATGCTGCACTCTGGTATTAAGAACATCCTTGCTGTCTTGATTGTATAAAATCTGAAGTACAAACGGCTAAACAACAGTAACTAAAATTTTTCATTAGTGCATAGTTCCAGGAAAGTTCCGTGCTACAGGTTGCAAGGTACTCACGTTTCCTGCAGCCCGTATTGCATTTTGGATGTCTTACGATGGCTTCCTTGCTTTAGTAATTCATCTGCATCATATTCAACATTTTTAAATTAAAAGAAAATATTTATTGATTTCACTAAACCATTTACAATTATACTTTCTTTGATTGAGAAAGAAAAGGTCTTCAGACTCGACTTATCAATATATTCTTTTCATAACAACCAACAAAACAAAACAAACTAACTATAAACTCAGAGATAATCTTTTGCCTGCGATATAAGTCACAGGTTAATCAACCTCTATGGTTGTTATCTTACAAGGAAGAAAGAGGTATTTTGTTATTATGTGACCAATATAGCAGAAAAATTAGTTTTAGTCATAAAATAAAACTACGAAGCATTGAAGTGGCGATTAAAACTTTTAATCGAAAACTAAGTAACTAAATTTAAGCTATGTGATTATTGTAGGCCATTTCTTCCACAGTTGCTTGTTAAACTAATCATTATTATTTATTAAATACGCCAATACAACTGTTGTTGGATATTATTTATTTTTCGGACGCGTTTTGCCTCTCGTCGAGGTATCTTTAGCGTACAATGTTTTTATGTAATATGTGATCAGTTATAATTTGAACATAATGGTTTTTTTTACATATAACGAAATTATTCTATGTATAAGAAGCATAATATGACTAATATTTACATATCAGTTATGAATTATCTTGTGGAAAGTTTGTTTACATAGGTATAATTAGATAGGATTCATATTGTAACTTACATTTTCGTTATGAGGTGGTGTTGTTGGTCGCCTGTGACCTCAACCAGCATGCTGTTTCCACTATTGCATTTAATTATAAAGTCTGATATAGTTTGGTTCTCATGACTCCACTGGTAGTCAACTTTGAAGCACAGTTTTATGCACGTCATTATCTACCTTCAGTTTTCGCGTGCGCGCTGCTGCTGTTCAGTTTTTTTTTTTTTTTTTTTTTTTTTTTTTCCGGCTGTGCTCTGTCGGAAGTGTCGTGACCGGAGAGTTTGAATTGTGTACTTGCATTCGTGTGTGTGTATTTTGCTTCGTTTTAGCAAAAATGTGCATGTGTGATGAATGGGGGAGACGCAAAGTGGTGTTAAATTACTGTTGTGGTGAAGTTTTGTGTATCTAATGCTGTTTTGTGTCAGTTTCGATGTGTATTAACTTGAATAAGGTTTGGTTTGTTAAGTTTACATCGTCATTAAGTACGTGTATTCCTCAGACTATTCCTTTTTTAATCTGATAGTTCTCCTGAAGAGTTAGAATATTGTGTTTTGTGTTGTTAGGAATTTCATGTCTGTGTTTATGTTTGTGGGAAAATGGTTATTGTCTAAGAGATGTTCAGTTAAATTGTTACGATCAGACTGTTACAACGTTTCTCGACTCAGTAGTGTAACCCGTAGAAAACTCTTCGCTTAACAGACAGGAATGGAAAGTGCAGGATAGCGTGCAGTATTTAAGACGTCGTAAAATGTTTAATGGAATGAATTTACGACATTTAATGCAACATTAAGATGAGTGGGTCACTGGGTTCTTGCGTCCCTCACGAACACAAACCAAGCGTCTGAACCTTGACCTCATAATCGCCAAACGAAATTTATATTCCAGAGATAAATGTTTCCATTTTATGTATTTTCAAGAAAACAGTGGTGTAAGAAGTTCTCACCGAGCGTTGTGGGAGAACGGTTAACGTTATGGCCTCGCATTCGGGAGGACGCGGTTTCGAATCTCCGTCCGGGCATCCAGATTTGGGTTTTCCACGGTTTCCCCAAATCACTCCAGGTGAATGCCTGGATGCTTCCTTCAAAAATGCCATGGCCGAATTCTTAGCCTACGTCATGTGTGGCGACATAATTTTACCAAAATGATTATTATCTACAAACATATATAAGTATGTAATTATAGTTTGTAAATTTATTTATCACGTACTATCTTAGAAGAAACATTTGCCAACGATACTGGCTATACGGCCGATTTAGAATGATTTGAAACACAGATCAGAACTATATTCCTGTGTATACGAAAAATGAAACTGATGTAAACTCGTGTCCGTGAAATGCTTTGTCTATTAACTGAAAACTCAAAATTATTTACAGTGGGTATGTGGAATCTAATGCAAACGAGATGAAATGCCTGTAAAATTCTAGTTCTAATCCTATCCGTCAGGTACAAAGAACAATGACCTGTGTCAGTCTAATCATTAATAATTTCTTAGATGAAAATCAAATCATCATTTGGATTTGTTGTCCGGGAGATACCGAAGGATTGTTCGGCCACCAGATGACAAGATTTTCGCTTCGCCGCGCAATGCGCACCTACAGCTTAATGTGAAATCCGAACATACTTATCATTACACATGAAGCTGTGCCAGTGGTGAAGTTCGCATTAGGAGATCTAGAAACTAGAAACTCCCAGGCGAGATCGGGATTCGAACTGGTGTCCTTTCGATCTTCAGTCATATACCTTATCCACCGAGTTACCAAACCGCTTGCTTGGCAAGAATCTTATAGTTTATAAATGACTTTCTTAAGGTAATTAATAAAAGTACTATACATATATATATATATATATATCATCAGTCTTTCCACTGGTTTGCTGCAATCCTCCATCCCTTCCTATCTTGTGCTAACCTCTTCACGACTAAATATCCCTAACAACCCACGTCTCAATTATCTGCTTCATATATTCTAATCTCTGTCTTCCTCTACAGTTCTTACCTTCGACTGTACCCTCCACTAACAAATTAATCAATCCAGCATGTCTCATAATATAACCTACAAGCCTGTCTCTTCTTTCTGTCAGCTTCTTCAACAAACTTCTTTCCTCACCCATCATTTCCTAAATTCGTTCATTTCGTACTTTGTCTGTCCATTTAATTTTCATTATTACTGCCGGAAATTCCAAAAAATTGTTTCCAAAGCGTCCCATTTCATGTATGCATTCATACATACAAGTTTCAGGCGTATATGATTCCTTATATTGTAATTAGCTTAATAATTGTATGTAATTAGCATGCTCGATAACACTCAGAAAGATTCTGCACTTCTGCTTACATGCTTTGTATGTGTGCTGAAACTAGTAAACTATTCACCACTGAAAATATGTATAAAAGTGTCGCGTTAGCAAATTACAAACGATTCACAAATTTTTTAACCCTTTTCAAATCCAGAGTGGCAATGTCCATTAAAATATAACATGTCACTCTTTCATTGATAGGAAATAAAACACCCCTTTAGCGTTCGCCTGTAATTTTGTAAACCGAGCGATAATTTAAACATATCGTGCAACCTATTTCAGACCTGTCCAAATAATAAAACAAGGGACAACGTGAAAATCATCAGCACAGTTAACACTTATCCTTCTTGCGCTATAACTACAGGGTCAGCATATCGACTTCGAGTTCTTGGGGTCAGCGGTTCGAGAACGGTCTCGGGCAAGTGTTCAAGTTTTGTATACCTCGTTTGGTGCCTTAACTGTCTTGTGAGTGACATTCCAAATATCAGACTACAAATACTACTAGAATCAAAAGAACGTAGAAGCTAATTGTATAGCCTTAGGAGCCAAATGCCATTTTTCACACAAGGGGGGAAAAATGGTATAACCACGATACAGAACATAAAACTAACCTGATTCACCACGAGAGGAAATTTGGGTGAAACTCAGTTTTTTTCCTCATTCAATGACAATGGTACAATCTCTATTATTAATCATCTATTTGTGATAGTGGAGAGAAGTTTGCTAACCGTGTAAGCATTGTCTTAATTTTAATCTGTGTGTTAAATTGTAACAATGACCAGTATTCTGTATCATCGCTGAAAAAAAAGCTAAATGCGGTAGATTGGTTATTGTGCTCTCAAACCGATTTCAGCCAATACACTAGCTGGACGCTGATCGTCAATAAACCAGAAGAATGGATAATTATTTTTAGCTCCTGACTGTTATAATAGTTGTTCTAAAATAAGAAATACAGTCGTCTTCAACAGGCGGCTCTCCTGATATTCTGATTTTTTTGGTAGAGTCTGTCGTTTGTATCATAAGATCATAAAGGGCAGTCTACAGTAATTGAGGAAAAACTAGCGACGTCATCTCTTTGAGAGCCGGTGTAAGCTTTAAATTAATTTGTTCTTGTATAGTTTTATTTGTGCAACGTGTTTTGCATTACTTTTTTTGGCGGAAGTTGAACACCATTCTCAAAACGCTTAACTACCGTTATTAAAATGGTAGGTACGAATTCGGAGGTTGGATCTGAAGTTGATTTAACTTTCTCAGCTAAACTACTATGTTTTGTGCTTCCATGATTATCTGAAATCACCCCAGCCTAATGTTGGAATATTTCCTTGGTATATTTCATGACCAACTTCGCTACTGCTTCTTGCTCCCAGTTATAATTGCGAGTTATCGCGATACTGGATTCATTTTAAGCCAATGTACGGATACAGTGTGTCCATTTACTTTCCTTAGTATGTATAAATGTTCGTGATGTTGCGTATAAGAGGATGAAGGTAGAGAAGCCATGGATCTGGTGCCGACCCATTCAGGCTTAATCTTCGGACTGACACACGACCCACCAAATTCTCAGTCGTCATACAACGAATGAGTCACCATTATTGGCCCATTCCCACGGCGCGTGGTAGGCGGTACGCGCCTTTCATCTTTTACCGCCTGGCGGTGGGTCGAGGCGCGCCGTACCTGCTAGTATATGCGGAAAAGATGAGAGGCGTCCCCTAACACTCGCCGAGGGATGCGACGTGGGAACGTACCTTAACAGTGTCGTATGCTCTCACTCCATACCCACTGTGGAGAGGTTTGGAATTTAATCCACGAGTTTGGTACACAATACGGTGATTAGAAATAGTGCGCCCCTCCCCTCATATCCTGCTGGGTAAGACCCGAATTAACTCATCTGGCCATCCTGATTTCAGTTTTCCATCGTTTCCCAAAATTATTGTTAATTTCGAGTCATAAACATCAAAGCACAACTACCAACTGTACAAGTTAACCACTTTAACCCCATTTCGCCTAGTACTTCGCAACATCAAGTGCATTTGGTGTTGCGCGAAACAGTTCATCTTCGCTGCTGGGTGATGGGCACACGGGGCAATGGAGCATATGTTCCATGGTTTGGTTTTCACTACATTCACTCTTAATGTTGGTAGCGTCAGTATAACTCCATTTCACCAGATGTTTCCTTGGACCTCTCCAATTCTGTCCGCAATCGATTCAAGGACCTACCGACGTTCCAGTCCTCTGTATGACAAGGTGGCAAGCGCTCTGCAACTGTCAATGGTCTCGAGATATTGCGGACCTTGGTTTCCACAACTGCACTTTTGCCTTTTCAGGTGAACCAATTAGTTCCCGATATGTTCTCAGGAAGCTACTTTGTTTCCGTGATTGACGGGATGATTCCTGCAAAAACGTCATGGACGAATTTTTCCTGTTGCTTGTTCCCTGTCCTCTTTTGGCTCAAATAACCTCGACGTCGACAAGCTTTAACCCCCGCCTCCAAAAAATTCCAGAGTAAAGATAATTTATTCCAACGCCGGAGCTCTGACGTTAGATAATATTGCACTGTCTTAAGACGCGTTTCCTGAGGCAACAACGAGCAACATGTAGCATGCTGCACGCGTTATTTTGTTGCTACATGTCGCCGTGCGTCTTCATACTTTGTTGCAAGTCAAATGTCGCCCAAGAATTTGTTGCCAGTTGTCACTTGCTACTTGTCTCCGTTGCTTGTAGAACGCGGCAAAAGCATTTCAAGCTACTTGGCGCCTGTTTGCCAGCAGCGTGCGTCATGTCTTCTGAAGCAGTGTCAGCTGCTGCCTATTCGATCCTCGCAAATAGCAATAAAGGAAACAAAACTGAATATGCCTTGGTGGTATATTGATTGGGATGCTAACTATTGTTTCTTATGTGCCAATATTGGTTGTCAAATGAGGATTTCACACGGAGGAGTGTTTAGCCAAACTTTATTTTACTATTTTTTTTAATGAAAAATGAACTCGTATTACTGATTATATAACCTCTCCCTGGAAGTAAATTGTTATCTCCTTACGTTTAGACGATGCATTTCCCCTACAGGTACACATTACGAAGCGTTATACAGACGTCAAGAAAGAGGTTCTGAGAATAGAATATACAATTACAAACGCCTACGCTCACGAAGAGTAGTGAAAAATACTTTTGGAACACTAACATCAGTTTTTCATGTGTTTCGAAAAACTTCAATGGTAAATGTTGAAAACGCAGAAACTATCACATCTGCGTAGGTATATCTACGCATTTTTAAAAAAAAGAATAACAATAACTCAATAATTCTTCATGTACGTTATGCAACCATAGATATTGATACTCAAGATGGAGCTGTCATTCCAGGCTCATGGAGGACGGTAATAGGAGATAACACAGGTATGGTTAAAATCAGATGAAGATGCAAAAGACCTATGGGATGAATTCGCTGGGTATTTTGTTACAAAATAATGAGAAGCATTTCGGCAAGATATACTAAGAATCAAAACACAAACTCTAAGTTCTCGTATTATTTAATTTCTCACTATCACACTCAACTATCAAAAGTGAATGTTCAACTCAAGAAAAATTTGATTTCTACTTCCTAGATTCTAAATTGGGAAACATTTTTGTATACAGGCAATAAATATAGCCTATATTAATAATATGAAAATCGTTTTGTAAAGTTTTATTACAATATATATATATGTCAAGATATTATAAGCAACCCACTTCTCTTTAAGATGAGCTGCTCATCGGTGTATTAGTCCTTTTACGTTCCCGTTCAAAATCAGATCTCAAATTCTTGAATTGTTTTTTTTTTTATTTCGTACTTGTTAGCAAGTAATTTTTTGCTTTTCCATTCCTGTTTTTATATTAACACTTCTGTTGTTCCACATCTCCCGTGGAGTATGGTAGTCTTCAAAAATAAGGTTGAATCCTGTATGTTCCACTCCATGTCGCCCGTTTTCCGTCGCACTTATCCACCGCCAGTTGGATAAAGGCAACATCGTGCGACACACTATATTTTTATCGCACAGTGGCGCATTCGACTGGCGACACGGCCCAACTTGTGGCATGCGTTATTGTTGCTTGCTACATGTCGCAGCGTGTTGTTTCGCTTGAAATACTCCTTGTTGCATGCGTCAGTGCCGCATGCCACATGTTGCCCAGAAGTTGCCTCAGTGGAAACGCACCTTTAGGATGTCGGTCACTAGGCGACATGCCACTTACACTGTGCTATTAGTTAGCATAAAGCGTGTTTAGAGGCTATGATTAAGCAGCAAATCAGATAGGCACGTGTGAGTTGGTGACAGCATAACCATGCCACCAGGAAGCGGCATAAGGTGTACCGCGGAGTTTCTCTGGCCGGCCCAAGCTGCCGTGTTGCGAAACACAGGACACCTAACGGAGGATCGTCCCCACACGATCCGATGTCGACACTGTACGTTTTTTCCAAGGTATCTTAAAACGTTCTTTTTAACTTTCATTCTTACCATGAGGGTCACAAGCTCTCGGGGTGTCGGTTTAAACACTAAGCACTCACCAACAACTACGACCTGCAATTGACAATCACATCATTCCTGACCGTTTGGTACAGTTAGCACACGTTGCAGTCTGCAGGTTTTAGAGTTCTTGTTTTATGTTTCAGTAAATGACGGTTGTCGAGCTACTTACAAGCAGTGAACAAGTAAAGAGGACCTGTCTCAATATATATATACAAAAACCTGGTTTCAGTAGACACATAAATGTATTCCACTTTAGAAAAGATGTTCGCGAAAATAACAAAGGCAAATACTATACCAACACACATCTGACTAAAGTCAATCTTTTTTTTTTTCTCATGACTTTACGCCTCGTCGACGAAGAGGTCATCACAAGTAGGAAAGTACTGGGAGCAAGGAACGGGAAGGAGTTCGGTCATAGCATTTGAAGGAATGCTCCGGCATTGGCATAGAGAGATTTCGGGAAACCATGGAAAACTGGAATATGAATGTTCGGACGGGGATTCGAACGTGGGTCAGTCTGCGTGATCTTTCCTCACCTTAGTAACTTTCCGGTCGGATTCGGTCCCTACCGGTTTTTTAGCCTCGTTTGCCTATATTCTTAAATTAGACATTTGGCTCGCGGCAATAAATGTGTGTTTTTGACATGTTTCGTCATTTGTAATAAATAGATATTACACTTTTACGTTTTTACATAAACACCCGTTTGTTTTTGTTGTATGCATTACTATAATTTGAGTTATGTCGTCCTATTCCAAAATTAAATCCCAGATCACACAAAAAATCCCCACACAAAAAATTATACAATTGGAATTGTTTCTGAAAAGGAAGTAGAAATAAAACAAAAAGAAGGTTAAAACTATTGACAGCTATTTCAAAAAGAAAAAATCTATGGAATAAATGGTTTCCAGAATAAGTGGTTACACTGAATTGTTTCAGTCTTCATAAGATTTTAGATATCTGTTTTTAAAAAGTGGATATTTGATTATTTAATAAATAACTAGAATTAGATTTAAAACAGAAGTGCAAAAGCGCATATTTAAGGTAGGATAGAAATGTTTAAATTAATGTTATTTTGCTAACAAAAATATTGTTAACTGTTGATTTCTATTATTTAACATTAAAGTTCATTTATTAATTCAATAAATAGACAGTTATTATTTAATTTGATAACACTTTAAAAACTGTGCTGGATCCCGCGGGATTGGCCAATCCCGCAATCCGCATATGCGGGATTGAAAACACTGCGGGATTGCAATCCTGGCACGAGACATACCATAGATTTAGTCAGACCCTAAGCTACGAAAATTTCATCAAACTCTGTTCGGTAGATTTTGCGTGATCCCGGAGCTAACTTACGACATTATAGCGGTAAGGTTTGTGTCAGCTGTCTCAAGCTCATAACTGAATGAAAAACGCTTAATTATAAATACACCCTCCCCCCCGTCTTGAGGCTAGACAGCTGTCCAGGTCGAGACGTTTTTTAGGGTAACGAAGATACTTCCGTCATCACTGTTTCGAAACTTCTCGAGCGTTGACTTCCAGGTCAGCCGATTCCTTGTCCTCCTTCCTACATAACCGCGGGGTCTGACTTCCTGGTCATTGGCTTCATCTCAGCAACATAAACATCAAAATCTTCGCTTTCGAAAACAAAAGATGTCCAAGGCTTATGAGGTTACAGATATTGAGAATAGAACTGTGAAATCTGCTTTGTCTTTCAGACTATCGCACTTAACATTATCCACGATTCCCGCAATATCACACAGATTCGAAATTTACTGTCTTTCCTTGTCATGCTAACTGTATTTGGCTCACCACACTGAAGGAATTTTAACAGATTTCCACAATGAACCTGTAATACGGTAGAGCTCTGCTTTGTTCATGCGAAGTATGTTAGATCACCACTTGGTTCGGATTCCACGTAGAACTGCAAGTCCTGTTTAACCGGTAAGATTGCCGGGTTACGTATCTTAAGAGGCATGATGCTAGACAAAGTAGAAAATCTGTCACTTGGCTGTTGATCAATGCTTCGGTATCTACTAGCGAACAGTTTAATAAGCATTTCCTTTTTCATTGCTGTTATAAACTGAAAGTGGGTGTGCAGGTATTTAGGAAGATGATTTACCTTCGTTTTGCAAAATACTTCAGATGTATGCCGTATCTGCTACCGAGGATGGTGGGTGCGATTGACATTAATTTCTAAGGATACCGGTTCGATTCTCAGTGCGGCAATTCAAATATTGGTTTTGCATGGTTTCTTCAAGCTTTCTCGGTGATTGCTGGAATGATTTATCCAAGAGATGAATCTTTCTCGTTTCTTCCTTCAATTGTCTCACGGCTCTAATGACCTCGTCGTCGACGAACTTTAATCCCTAATGAAAGAAAATCATAGAAATAACAACTACTTAATACTCGCTTTCCTGATTTTCACACTTCATAATTTCGTGCAACAATAGTGCCTTTTTGAATTTGCATGAACCCGTCGGTGTAACTCTCGCCTTCCTACCTACACAGTTTTAATTGGCTGGATTAATTATCTTAAAATAGAACATAGTCATTTCTTATTTTGTTAAGGTTAACTGAAATTACAAACTCCACGCATTATTTAGAAACAAAACTTACGACTGGAAGTATTGTTTGCGTTTCGTCTAAATCTTATTTGTTTCGTCGGTTAAAAATAGTAGAAAAATGAATGTACACTGTGACGCAACTGTTGAGTTGTTAAATTCTGTTAATCAAGCACCTTACAGGGAAACGAGAAACACTTATATATTCAAACAGAAATTATTCGCTGATGTATTAGTAATACAAAATTTCTATTAAAAAAGCTATACTGTGGAACAATGTCGAGAACCAACAATTAATTCACAAATACAGTATCAGCTGTCAAACATGTATCGTTTCTAAGCATAACTTCGTGTTCAATGGAAAGCAGATTTTCCGTTAAATATTTTTTTTAGTTCTGTATTAATGAGATTTATTTTTTTTTTACTTAGAAATGCCGCAATAGCCGAACATGTGATGCGCATGTGTTTGTTCCAAAATAATAAGACATAAGCTTCGAATCAACTCTAACGACGGTCTGAAAACATCACTCACCTTTGTCCTGTACATTATGTGGTATTGAAAATGATGGATACAACAAAGTTTTCTTCAAATTACGCGCTTTGTAATTGTTCAATAGTATCACTGTCTATGATCGAGACCAAGAAACTATTCAAATAACCTTTTATATATGCCTGGTAGTGTTACGAAAACCCGTTTAAGAATCCTAGTCGAATCGTCCATTCCAAAAATCCTAGTGATCACTTCCGGCTATTAATTACGACGAGGGTGGCTTTATTGAAAGGTCTTGTATTCCCTTTCTTTTACAAATTTAATGAAATCCAAATAATACGACAAAATTATTTTGGTGTGAATATCAAACGGGATTCAATCATAACGATTCAGTAGTAGTCAAATACAATGTAATAAATAGTTATAAATCTAATGAATAAGTTTCGTTTTATGTTTAAGTAATGTTGCATCATTGCTCCGGAGGTTAAACACAACAAACCGAGAAGGCTGCTGTATTACACGTCTGATCCACGGTACTCTGACGTAAGTTTTCTGATTGCCACGACAGCTGTTGTGAAATTGCGTTTCGATTAGACATGCATGAAGTTCATTAATACAGACGTCACAAAAAGCAGCGAGCCGGCTTTAAAGGTCCAACTCTCTATGAACGTGTAGCGTGCAGTTGACTCGTGAGGTTGCTGGATATTAATTTTAATGTCTCTCCAT
>JARYHS010000330.1:0-14219 GCA_031002005.1 Vandiemenella viatica | reverse complement strand
TACATGTGTGAATTATGTCTCTTGGGTATGGAGAGTAAACCAAACAAGAAGGTAGGTGGACCAGATTGCATTGTGGAAATTGATGAAAATTTGTTTACTAAATGTAAAAACAATTGTGGTCTAGTATTACCGGAACAGTGGGTGTTTGGTGGTATATATAGAAAAACAAAAGATTCGTTTGTTGTCACAATTCCTAATAGAACTGGATCTACCCTTCTTGATAAAATTATTGAAAACATTGTAGATGGTAGCACAATTTATTCTGACAAATAGAATAGAAATATAAGGATTGCTACATTCTAAAGTTAATTACAAATACAATTTTATGGATCCTGATACAGGAGTTCATACACAAACAGTTGAGAGAATGTGGGGCAGTGCTAAATGGAGGAACAGGAGACATCGGGGGACAGCGAGACATCGTTTGGAATCTTATTTATCAGAGTTCATATGGCGACAGCATCACGTGAAAGAAAATAGAGACTGTTTTGAATCTATGTTAAACTCTATACTGGCCCATTTTTCAGTGGATAAAAACTGCCAAATCTGTAGCTGCTATGGTGTTAATACGTAAATACCCAATTCAGTTATTTTCTGTATTGCTGGAATTAGCACAGGTAGTCAGTTACATGCAGTAATTTACTGGTATTTTACTAAACTTTATAATCTGCAAAACTTCCAGAAGCCCAGTGAATTCAGTTGTGCAGTTCTCTTCAGACATCTTTGCAAGAAGGAAAAAAAAGTATACTAAGGAAAAGGGAAACTGCTTTTAGGCAGTATAAGTAACAAAGGATAGGGAAAGTAAAATCCCGTTACTCATCAAAAGTGAAAAACACAAGAGATGAACAAAACATATTCAATATTTCGGTTTAAAACCTTATTCGTGTGTTAGGAGTTGTGGGGTTAAGTTGTGTGCACACCTCCCAAACTTGATGGCTATTTCCCTATCACAAATAAGATTTTAAACCAAAATATTCTATCATGTTTTGATCTGCTTGTATGTTTTTAACTCCTTGCAGCCTTTAACTTTGGCGAGTGATGGGTTAATTTCCCTGTTCTTTGTTATTTAGATTTAGTTACTCCAGCAGCCTGTGTACACAAACTGGAATTATCAAATCAAAATTTCAACCAATGGCTACTTGGGTTTCGATTTGTTTATTACAATGGTGTATATAAGGTTGAGAATTATGTTTTAAAAAAATTGTATTTTTATGGTTGTGAATTTGTTTAAATATGGGATCTTTATGAAATATGCTGCAGTCACAGTTAGTTTCAATTTTAATAATAAATTAGTATCACTTAGGAAAGATTGTAAATACTGGGTTGATCCTAGATAGCGATAAAACTACATTGCTGTAAACATTTTCTGTCCCACTGAGTGGGGCGGGTGAACGGTTAACGTTCTGGCCTCGCATTCGGGAGGACGCGGGTTCTAATCCCCGTCTGTGCGTCCAGATTTGGGTTTTCCATGCTTTCCCCAAATCACTCCAGGCGAATGCCGGAATGCTTCCTTCAAAAAGGCGATAGGCGAATTCCTCCCCGTTCCTTGTCCCCAGTCCCATCCCACCTCTAATGACCTTAGCCGTCAACGAGGGGTAAAGCAGTAAGGAAAAAAAATTCTGCTGGTACCACTGACAAGCATCATACCAAGCTAAACTTTTGCTTTATCTCCAGTGGTTGTGGTCAGGGGGCGTTCATTAATTATGTGAGGTGAATATTGGGGGGGGGGGGTCAATGGAAATCTCGCATCATTTTTTTAATATCTTAAAGAACAGTAGAAAAACAAAATAATCTACAAACAATGCCGATTCAGATTTAAGGTTGGGCATAACTAGCCTAGGAAACAGGAGACATAAAAAAAAAGTTTCAAAAGTATTATGAGGCTGGTCAGCGGGGAATGGCATCATATGGAGGAAGCAACCACATTTATACCGCCACAGGAGGAGGGGGAGGCTCCGGAATTCCAAAAAAAACCATGTAATTGGTGGACGTCCCCTTAGGTTAAATTGCTTCGTGGACCAGGAGAAAAACTGTTTACAAGCCATAGAAATGAGTTAATGATTGATACTTCTCCGTAAGTTGAATCCATAGAGGCGATGAATTGATTTTGCTGTGTGCAATTATCGCATTTCTGTGGCTTTTACAATTTTTTTTCTCGTGGTCCAGGCCACATTTCAACCTTACCACAGCCACTGGGAAGGAAACAAAACAGTTTAGATTTATGTAAATAAGATAGGATAGGGAAAATAAACAGAAACCCGTCACTTACCACAGATGAAGGCAGGAGGGCGAACACGTAAAAACACAGAAATGAATTGCACAATATTTCGACTTTAGTCTTAGTCATGTGGGAGGCGAGACATATGGCAGGGGGAAAGATGTGGTCACATCCCAACCCGCCACATGATGTCTCGCCTCCCACATGATTAAGACTAAAGTCGAAATATTGTGCAATTCGTGTGTTTCTGTGTTTTTACGTGTCTCGCCCTCCTGCCTTCATCTGTGGTAAGTGACGGGTTTCTGTTTATTTTCCCTATCCTATCTTATTTTCAGTGCCTCGCAGCAGTTTCTTTGTTTCCTTTATCCAGTTTAGATTTATGTGATGCTTGTACCGTCAAAGGTATTGACGGAAAATGTTTACAGCATTGTAGTGGTATCACGATCGAGAATTAACCCAAAATATTATACACTTAACCATAGCTAGCTACACTTTTGGTTATAATTTTAAACTGTTGAACTATGAGGGAAAGATTGTTAAATATCTATTCTCTTACCTAAACCTTTCAGCAGGAGGCCTGTTACATATAATGCGCATAGAAAATAACTTTTATAATAATTTTCAATAGTAAAGTACTTTTCAGCTCAGAAAATTACCTTGTTAAACATTCATTTTCTTGCTAAAATCGATTAGTAGGGATCAAATCTCATATAGCTGTATAGTAAAGAACTTTTATAACCATTTTATATACTGTAAAGCCCTTTCTAAATGGATTCTAAACAATTTTTGTAAAACACTTAAAATTCAAATAAGGTTTTTCAGTCAAAATGAATTTTGTTGCATTCATTTCCATTAAGGAAGCAGAGAACGATGATCACTTTATGGTGGTTTTTGTGTGCTTTTAACATTCATTTAATGAGATATTGAAAAAATAAAGAATTTGAACTTATTAGATAAAAGAGCTAGGAAGATAAAAGTAGGCTTCAAATGAGAGAGAAAATTCATTTAATAATAATAGTTTAGCAGTAATTCCACATTCAATGGCAGAAAAATGGGTTTTAGTGTCAACTTGTGATGGCATCTCCATGGTGACTCTTAAGCAAGGACTATTACAAGAAAATTCATTGAACTATGAGACAAAGATGATACTCCAAAGACTGCCAACTTTGCTAATGAAAGCACATACAGATAGAAGTGTTATTAGTTTTAACAGTGATCGCTACATCAATTATATTAGTTCAGTCATGATGTGAATTTAAACCTTATTAGTTGATGGTAATTGTTGTCTTGTCGACAGTTTGTGTGGTTACTTAGACCTGGTTACTTTCCTACTGGGTATTTGATGTTTTACTGAGCCTGGTGGGTGAACGGTTATCGCTCTGGCTTCGCATTAGGGAGGACGCAGGTTCAAATCCCCGTCCAGGCATCCAGATTTGGGTTTTCCATGGTTTCCCCAAATCACTCCAGGCGAATGCTGGGATGCTTCCTTCAGAAGGCCATGGCCGAATTCCTTCCCATTCCTTGCCACCCATCCTTTCCCGTCTCTGAAGACCTCACTGTTAAGAGGGCCGGCATTACACCGTAAAAGATCTTTGTCCAAGATCTTTTATAAAACATTTTATCATATTTATTTTATCAAAGATATTTTATGATAATTTTTCAGTCCCATTACACTATATAAAATTTGTCGTCATACTTCCTTGAAATGAATGGAGTAAACTTGTAAGCTTTTGCAGACACAGTTAGTGCATCTGTCACAGTATGTATTTTATTGAAGATACAGAAGAGAAGTAAACATATTTAGGTTAGACCGTGGATTACGAGACTTGATATGATAGGAGTTCATCAAAGTTTAGTGAAAGAGCTGCAATGTGAGGAAATAGCAAATTATAAAAATTATGGTCGATGCTGAAATATAGCTACAATAAATTCTCACCACAATATTTTCATAAATTTCTACATCAAAATTATTTCCCCATATATACTATTGGGTGTTTATTTTTACGGTGTATGTGCCATGGGTTTTACTCGATTGCTGGTGGCGGAACTACACCATTCTGCAATATAGCACACGCATTGGTCTGCGCATTACTTCTGTTATTACTGTATTCCAGAAACCTGTCAAATACTAGTTTCTTAACACATTAACTTTCTTTTTTACGTCTTCGACAGTACAGCCTTCTATCATAGCACTAATTAACTTTACGTAAGTGTTCACCTTTTTATTACTAATCTTATAGTCTACATGTTTCCTTCTGTTCATACTCAGAAATAAAGATTTTCGTAGATTCAGCAGTCATAACCAACTTTGGTAAAGACCCTTGCGCCATTTTCTTTGTTTACATTCGCAGGGTGGTGAAATCTTGTAAAATTTTATAAAATACTAGCATTTGCCCGCTGCTTCACGCGCGCGTGCCTTGGCAGGTGTAGAAATTATTTACCGATTTTATTCTCTCTTATCAGACATTAATGTGGAAAGGCATGAACTGTTAATGTATTCTGAATAGTTTCGTTTGTTTCGGTTAATACGTTAGGTTCGGTTTTCATACTGATGTCATATTTTAACGTGATGCAATTGATTCAATAGTAGAAAAGGTTCCTGAAAAATTAACAGTAGTAATTCGTGGTTGTAATTATTGTGCGAAGTATAAACATTTATTGTTTAGAAAGGCTTTCACGGTTCAAACGACATTCTTTCTTCTGTGCGCTTTCAGAAGCTATGGATTTAGCGTATAGAACCCGGTTATAGGTCAATCGCTTTTCTCGGTGCAGGTTACTTTCATTTGCTCTAGCTATTTCATCTCGTTCTCTTTGAAGTTGCAGACGATGTTGTCGGACTATTTCACTCTCATTTAGCCGATTTCGGCGACATCTTTTAGCTGCAGAAGTTGACCCCGACAGATTAGATCTCTTTCGCAAGGGCATATCATAAACTTTTATACTTACCCAACTCACAGCACTAACAATTAAAACGTTTTCACAGCTGCAATTATCACTATGCGTGAACTTTGGCTGCGAGTATATAGATGAGCATAAACTAGGTTACAATATAGAATATCTGTGGTAGTAATAAATAATATTATTTCTGAAAGCAATATTTAACTAAGCTAAAACATAATATTTTTAAATGCTGATATGGAGGATTCCACGTTAACCGTGGTACCGAAAATTTAAATGGATATATAACAGTTGTAACGTTAAGAAAGCTGATATTATAATCATTATGTGTAATTTTTTTGGCGATTTTATTTGTAAACTTTGCCTGGGATTATATACCTAGGTATAAGCTTTCTTAAGGATGTATCTGTGGATATAATGAAAAATATTGTTTCCATGATACTTAACTAAAAAAAGTTTATTTTTAAATGTGGATACCGAGGATTGCAACACAATCGCGGTGCCATAAATTTATGTAAATATAGCAGTAATCTACGACTTAGTCATCTTGGAAGTGTGCTGAAATATAAAAATTCGTTACCAATAATCACAGCATCTCAATTTTTCTGATTTATTTATTTTTTGTTGTTTTTTATTTTTTGTTGTTTGGATATTGGTTTTATTTTATGTTGATACACCATCAATTATTCCTGCTTTAAAACAGAAATTTGCGTGAATTGGAGCTACTCTTGATTTCAAATCGTCGTATCATTACTGTCATTATTTCAGTCAGATATAATTAATCCAAAAATGTCGAGATGTGTTCATGGTACAGTTTATGTAGTAACGTGCATGTAACTGAAACAATTATTTCTGAGTGGCAACATTATCGCAAGTTGTGAATCGCTTGAAATGCAACCTGACAGCTGATATGATGCTTTGTTATAGGCCTAAGAGACGATGCCTGCAGCTTTATAATCTACGCGGTGTAGCATTAGGATATGAAACATTTTTAATTTAAGTTTCTTTCAATATAGCCGTATTTTCTATGTAATTATTTCAGTCGCATGTAAGTACCTGGCGAAACAGCAGCCTGGACCAGATGACAATTGACTCGTTTTGTTTAGCATCAGGCATAACGGGTTTAGTTTTAAAATTTATGCGGTGTAGAATAGAATTTTAGGATGCCTAGTTATATTTGAAATACAAATTCGTTACCAATAATCACAGCATCTCAATTTTTTCTGATTTATTTATTTTATGCTGATACACCATCAATTATTCCTGCTTTAAAATAGAAATTTACGTGAATTGGAGTTAATCTTGGTTTCAAATCGTCGTATCATTATTGTCATTATTTCAGTCAGATATAATTAATTCAAAAATGTCAAAATGAATCACGGTACAGTATATGTACTAATGTGCATGTAACTCGAGCAATTATTTCCGAGTGGCAAAATTATCGCAAGTTGTAAACCGATTGAAATGCAACCTGGACAGTGATGACAGCTGATATGCTTTGTTATAGGCCAAAGGGACGATGCTTTTAGCTTTATAATTTACGCGGTGTAGCATTAGGATATGAAATTTTTTTTATTTGAGTTTCTTTCAATATATCCGTATTTTCTATGTAATTATTTGAGTCGCATGTACCTGAATTTTCGGATGCCTAGTTATATTTGCACGTTATAGCCACGAGACATATTAATCGAATAAAGTACTTCCAAATATGTGCAATTCCGCACAAGTCATTATGAAAGAAGTATGTTTTATTACTTGCTGATATTTATAATAGCTGTTTTTCAGACATCGCTCTTCGAGAAAAAACTGAATTTCGTATTAAGTATTGGTTTATTGTGGCTGTATTGTACAACACTCACGTATCAATTTTGTTCCAGAGACAAACTGTATAACAGTCTACCAGAGACAATACATGTCTTCAATATTAATTATATAACTTTTTCGTATCAACAGACCTGTTACGATTCAAGTAAATGCTGATTATACTTGATTCACGTATTCTTTTTATTTTGAAGTACTGCGGTCCAGAAAAATGAATCGCAGAAGTAAAAAAAAAAAAAAAAAAAAAAGGGAAATCCTAAATTTTGTCAGGTCTCTTTATGAAAGGAGTAACCGTCTGAATGTGTATAATTATCTGTGGTCTACAGTTTCACATTTCTGAAGATTTTACTGACTTGCTTCTTCCCATGGTACATATTAGTCGTTAGCTACTTCTGCAGATGTTGATCAGCAACATTAGCTTTAAAAATTTGGAAACACCATGTAAATTGATGCGGTAGTTTTTGCGTTATTAGAGATCAAGCCTCACTACAAACGCAGCTTGCTTACAGATTTATAATAGTATAGATGCCCCATTACACTGTAAAATATATTATAAAATATGTTTTATCAAATTTCTTTGACAAAGATCTTTTACAGTGTAATGCTGGCCGAGACGTTAAGCACTTAAAAAAAAAAAAAAACCTTGTCCCCAGTCCTTTTCTGGCTCTAATGATTTTGATGTCAGTTAGGCGTTAAAGCTATTAGCTAAAAATAAATGATTAACATTAGTGAAAGGCAAAACTAGGTGGGTCATGAAATGGGTAAATAAGGTATGGTATTATTGGAGATTGAAATTCCACGATGAATTACAATACCATGGTAGTCAAACAGAAGATACTGCTAGAAATACTTTCTGAAGTAGTTTTAACAGTGTCAAATTGGTCCAGGGTATATTATAACCTAGTGACTGCTTCAAAATAATGATCCAGGGGACAACCTATTTACTGCTTAGTATAAAACATCTCGCTATGGACTGCCGTAGTATCGTGAGATCGCTAGTCAGTGTGGACGCACGTTGTTGTCGTGGAATCACGACCTCTTGGCACTTGTGACTTTGTCTCTTGTGTCTGCAGCCTCTTTAGTAACGTGCCATGTATGATTGCTTCATGCACCTCTTCCTTAAATTTCTAAGTTTGTCACTTGTCTAGCTTTTAAAAATCTATCTGGAATTTCTTCTTTACTAAGCTTTATTCTCAAATTGTAGCCCCTAAGAATTTTATATTCTTCACACATACGTACAATGTGTCCTCAAATCTTCAAAACATCTCTTTGGCATCTTACTGATGCTTTCAGTTTGTGCTCTTAGAAGAATTAAAGTCTACTTCAGTCTGTTTTAAACACTTGGATGACATGAATTTGGTTTCAAATCTTTGCCTCTGATGTCCTCCCTTGACAAGCCCATTTGGACCAATTGATCGATGTTGTTCTTCGTGAGTTGTGGCGAGGACTCTTAACCTGCTCCCAGGAAACTGGAGACGGACAAAGATGATTTTGCTGACTTCTATAAAATTGTAAAAAGGTTTGGGTTCTTATTCTTGTAATGAATTATTTTTCTCTATTTCCTATTACTATTTCTGAATAGTCATTGGACAGGTGGTAGAAAATGTTTAACTTGTTAGAGAGTATGGTTAGGATATGTACTACAGAGAAGAGGGGAATTATGTTACATAACAATTGTCAGACCATTCGTTACAATATGGTGGTGTAGTATGGGACCCACATTATGGGTATCAAATACAGGAGTTGAAGAGGATGCAAAGAAGAGCAGGAAATTACAACAGAGCACAATTAGTAACTGGTGTGATAAAGGAGCTGGAATGGGATTCATTGCAAGACAACAGGACAGTGAAGAAATTCATGGGAGTGTACAAGGTGTATATTGGTGTTGAGGTTTGGAAAGAGATTGGTGTAAAAATTAAGAGACTTGTACGGAGGGAAAAGATGATTGTGACCACAAGCTGGCACTCTATTTCAGGCACGAGGGTGTAGGAGGATTCTGTTTTGTTGGTAAGGACAGGGATTGGAATAAATTAACAAAAGAAATGAATAATTTACCAAAAAAAGCTGGAAGAATTTAAAGTTGAAATTCATAGAGGGCAAAGACAGGAAGGAAATTGTGTGTGTGTGTGTGTGTGTGTGTATTGAATGCCACCAGGGCATAAACTCCTTTGCAAAAAAAAAAAAAAAATTTTCTGTGTCTTCCTGAGCAGGCAGCAAAACCTCACAGCTGTGTTCACTTTGTGTAAGTCTGCCACAGCCAAAAAATGGACAGTGAAATAGTTTCCATGGAAAAAATCCACAGCTGCCCAACATCGGCTCCGGGGGCACGGTTTTGCATTACCCTAGCATCAGGAATGTGTACTGTAGACAGAGTATGGTGGCTGAGCGGTATCACTCTGGCCTCGCATTCATGAGGACGTGTGTGTATCACAGTCTGGTCGTCCAGAGTTAGGTATTCCAATGTTTCCCAGAAACACTTCAGGTAAATGTTGGAATGGCTGATTCAAAAATAGCCACTGCTGAATTCCTTCACCTTCCTGCCTCTAATGGCCTCTATATCGTTGAGGCATAAAGCCGTGAAAAAAAAGGCACTTTTTTTATCTGCTCTGCAAATTGTACCATTCAACCTTCATACTGTACACCTGAAAGCTTAAAGCTTGTTGGCCGTTATTAATTTGAAAAGTATTTTGACCTCACTAATATACACTTATACCATACAACAAATACTACGTATCCTATTCTTACTCATTATGGTTATTATGTAAGCAGTGCGAGATTTAAAATCTACATCTACACCCATACTCTGCAATTCACAAACATTGTGGGTGGCAGAGGGTGCTAAGCACCAATCTTAATTCTGGGCATTCCAATCCTGAATAGCATGAGGAAAGAAAGAATACATCAGTACAGCATCTTATTTCTCGAATCTTATCCCTCCGGTCATTGCGACCCAATAGGTTGGTGGAAGAAGTATCTCTCTCACTGCACTCGTAGGTCATAGAATTTCTCGTATTCTCCAATAAATTTAAATGTAAATAACGTTTCCAGTCTTCAAGACTATCCCAGCCCAATCTATGTATCAATTCTGTGACGCTTTCATAAGGGCCGTAGCATCCAGTCACGAATCGAGCGGCTCTCCTCTGCACCCTCTTCACCGAGTCGATCAGGCCCTTGTGATACGGATCCCAAACTCCACAACAGTAATCCAGATGTGGACGCACTAGTGTTTTATACGCTATCTCCTTTGTATGAGCATTACAATTCCTCAGAATATGACCTATGAATCATAATTTAGAATTAGCTTTGCCTACGATGGAAGTAATGTGCAAGTCCCAGTTCATATTGCTTTGTACTTTTACCCCCAGATACTTCACGGAATCAACCGTGTCAACGAATGAATTGTTTACTCTGTACTCGTGAGAAAACTGATTCTTTTTGTTACTTATTCGCATTGCGCAAGTAATGTTCAAGTGTACATTGTTGGAGTGATACCCTTATTTTGTGGCAGCTGCAGCAGCAGACGGGGCAGTCCGGAGGGCGTGGCCCGTGCCCCGCGAGCGCGTCCCTGGTGAGTCACGTGGACGCGGGCCTACGCCACGGCCTGCGCGAGCCCCAGAAGGGGTACTGGCCGCTCGTGGCGGACGTCTCGCACTCCGAGACGCGGCGCGCCCTGGCCGGCGTCCCGTCGCCCTCCGCCAGGGGTACGTATCTCTGGCTGCGACGTAACATTCGCGGCAGCTTCTGGCAGTGTCTACTGTAATACTGAGCAATACGTGATGTCCTCAGCTGCCGTATTTGATATTGCCACCACTCACTTTTTCCTCTTCCCATCTCTACTCTTATAAGTCTGTGTGTCTGAGAGTTTGAAATGGTATCGTGCGAAAACTACTGCAGCAGTTTGGCTGGCGTTTTCAAATTTTTATCTTATGGTCCACATTAAAATCTGTGAAAATATCTTACAACTTACACATACCAAGGAATGGATCAAGAAATTATAATCTTTTTGAGATTTGAAGAATATCTGCCACAGACCACTCTGTATTTGACACGAGCACACTCTTCAAGAAACGCTGATAAAAGACGACACTGCAGTACTTTGCATTCTTTTATTTTTTGACTTTTGTTATTTAGTGCTTTAGTTTCCTATGACAAAATAAACAATATGTGAATTTAACATAATCAGAATCTAAAGACTAATAATTTTTCCAGGATTGATCATTACACAGTTGATTAAATAAATAATGTTGTTATTAAAATGCTATTAAGTAATGCTGATTTTGTAGTGTGTTTTAGTATGTAGTTTATATCAGCTGTAAGTTGTGACTTGTAACATGTTATCGAGTTAATGACAACAGCATTATAGAATCAGAGAAATTAAAAATTAACTAGGAATCATAAAACCTGATGCTACACATAAATTATAAAACTAAATACATTGTGGCTTATACTTTACAAAGCGTGTCTGTTATCAACCCTGAACAAACTCTGAACAGTGCCATTTGAAAATCGTACCTCCTGTGACATGTGCATTAATACATTCACGCCAAAGATTACCACCATATGGTGAACTTCGGTGTGCGCACACCTTCAGAAACAATTGGCCGAGTCCCTAGCACATGAACGAGGTGTAAAACTGAAATATTGTATATGTTTTTGTTTGTCTCGTATGTGTTTCACTTGAACAGAGGCTTCAACTTTGTTGAGTGATGAGTCATTTCCCCTAAGCTTTGTTAGTTATACTGCCCAAAAGCGATTTCGTTTTTCCTTAATACCATTGTATTACTGTACCACAGTCGAGACTTGACTGTTTGCAACTATGCGGCCGATATAATGAAATCAGCAATATGGATGGCATCAGTGAAAGCAAAGGAAATTAAACATAATTCTTAGCGAACTTATGTGATATTGTGTAAAATTAGTTTTAATCCACATAAATTGCTATTTTAAAGCAAAAATAAATGATTGAATCAACACACTGGCGAAGTAAAACCAATATCCAAACAGCAAATAATTTTTATTTTTTTTATTGGATAAATCTTATTGAAATTGTTTGCAGAACATAAATAAACTTTTATTATTTTATTGCACATAGTCTTCACAGCTTTGCATCTGGATATTTTCATAAAGTGATGACGACGTTCGTTTCAAGAACGTCTTCTGTTGTATTCGTCAAGTAATAGTATTTTGCTATCGAGAATCTGCAAGACCACTGTGAATATACCGAGAAAATCTCAGTTGCTGTATTATATTGCAATATTTCCTATTATTACTGTTAATAAAGGAAACTCTGACTTGGAAGTGGGTAGCTGCTAGTGTTGTTTATGTTGTCTCCCCCTGCATGTAATGTAACAAGATGGGTTTGGCTGAAAAATGTGTATGTTTCAGGTTTGTGTTCCTTGTAGTGCTCCTTGTTCACTCTGTGTCACCCGTGCGCAGGCAAGTCGTGGGTGCAGCTGGTGCTGTCGGAGGGGTCGCTGCGCTCGCACCTGCAGTGCGCGCTGTGGGACCGCGAGGCCCTCGCCCGACACTACGGGGACCGCGCCCTGCTGCGGGACCACGCCCGCGCCCCGCTGCTGCTGAGGGCGGCTGCGGCTGCAGACGCCCTCGCCGGAGGACTCTCGCGACCTCACAGGGTACGGCACCACTCCTGACGGGAATTACCTGCTGTCAAGTCGGCAAACTCGTAGGTAGCGTATGAACCAAAGCGAGACAAAAGTGATGAAATGAAGCAGAAATGATACCAATATAAAATAGGGTCAGATCCGATAGGAGAAGTTGGCAAATTTTGCTACTTAGAAAGTGAAATTACAACTAATGGCCAAAGCAGGAATGATGTTAAAAGCAGAATAGCACTAGCAAAAAGAGGCCTTCATGAAAAAGAGAAATCTTTTAGTTTCAAATATTGATCTAGGAATTACACAAAACTTTTTAAAACTCTGTGTGGAGCACAGCACTTTACGGTAGCGAAACATGGACTTTAGGAATATCGGAAAAAAAGAAAATTGAGGCATTTCAAATGTGGTGCTACAGAAGAATGCTGAAAATTAGGTGAACAGACAAAGTAAGAAATGAAAGAGTTTTGGAAAAGATGGGTGATGAAAGAAATTTGTGGAAGAAGCTTACAGAAATAAGAGACAGGCTGGTAGGTCATATTTTGAGACATGCTGGATTGGTTAATTTGTTAGTGGAGGGAACAGTCGAAGTTAAGAACTGCAGAGGAAGACAGAGATTAGAATATATGAAGCAGATAATTGAGGACATGGGTTGTAAGGAGTTTGTTGAGTTGAAAAGGTTAGCGCAAGGTAAGAAGGGATGGAGTTTTGCATCAAACCAGTTGAAAGACTGATGACACACAAAAGAAGCAGAGTGTTTATTTTCTGTCGCCAGTATCTTTAGAGAATCCGTTCCAAAATGAAGCTCAGTTCCAGACACTCGGCTGCCTCCATAGCTGGTATAAGTTGGAAACTTCTAATTTGGTGACCTACTTGGCAGAAAATTTCATAATATGATCGTATTTTATCGACCTCCGGATTCTGGATTAGATAACATGGAGTATTTAGACAGTCGTGAATAGTATTTCTCAAAAATTTCACGGAATACATTGATCAGAGCGAGGCAATTTAATATGCCCTCGGTTAACTGGGACACGTGAACGTTCCAACCAGGTGAAAGAGAGAGTTTAATAGTTACTAGTCATTCATGGAAAATTCTCTTGAACGGATGGTTGAAGAGCCAACATGGAGCGACAAAGATTTCATCCATTTTGTATCTTTTTCTTAAAGCAACCCAGGTATTGTAAATACAGTATATATAGAATATTGTATAGGTGATCACAAGGCGGTTGTCGTAACTTTAAAATCTAGTCTGAATTTGAAACATGATAAAGACAAACACGTATCTTGCTTCAATAAGACAAACAATGCAGGTATGGTGATCACTTGGCGAAAAATTTTGAAACGTACACGCTGAATATAAATGTTGAGGATCTTTGGTTTAATTTAAAAGAAATAATATGGACGTTTAAATCAATTTGTGTCCGAAGAAGTTTATGAGGTTAGTAAGGACTTTCTGTGGTTCAGTCGGGAAGTGAAACGTTTGCTCAGGAGAAAAAGGCGTTACATGCTATGGTGCTGAAATCAAAGAACTCATATAATCGTGTAAATTAGTCCGGTTGTGAGCGGAAGTGTGATCCATTTAAATAATTCCAAGCAGGAATTATCCCAAGATCTGATCACTAATCCAAAAAAAGTCGGTCATATATCGAACAGGCTCTCGTAATCGT
>JARYHS010000324.1:0-21000 GCA_031002005.1 Vandiemenella viatica | reverse complement strand
CATTTACATCTCTGTGATATCTGCTGCTGCAATCTAGGGACTTGGCTCTGAACTGTTGCATGCGCGCTACCACTTTAAGCTCCAAATTCTGATAAATTATTCATTAATTCATGATTTTACCTAATTGGAGACCATAATCTTTAAAATTATATGATATTAATCGATTTCGGCTAGGTTTTAAAAGAGATGAATGGCTTGTAATAATAAAATAAAATAAATAAATAAATAAATAACACACTGTAGAAATAATATTGATACTTTTATCCTTTAAGGGTCGAATTCCAAAAAATTCCTTTAATAAAATATGGTGTGACCAAAGCAGCCAAATTGGTTTTTAAAATGATACCTCCTTTATCTATTTCGGTTAGTTATCAAGAGAGATAAAAAAAAAAGTTTTATAAATGATATTTTTCCCCCTTAAGGGTTGAATTTGGAGTACGTTTTTTCTTAAAATATGATGTGACCAAAGCGAATAATTTCATATTTAAAACGATACCTCATTTATTAATTTCAGTTAGGTATCAAGAGAAATAAATAGCTCGCGACAGAAAAATGCGTTGTAGTAATATTAATACTTTTGCCCTCCAAGGGTAGAATTTTGAAAAATTTCATTCTTAAACTGTGGTTTAACGGAACCGAAGACCTTATGAAGACCACAATTTTTAAAATGATACCTCGTTTATCAAATTTGTTTAATTATCAAAGGAGATAAATGACTCGAGACACAATAAACATATTTTAGAGATACTGATATTTGTGCCCTTTAAGGGCTGAATTCCGAAAAATTACTTTCTTAAAATATAATGTGACCATGGTGGAGACCTTAATCTTTAATATGATACCTGATTTATCTATATCGGTTAGATATAAAGCGAGATAAATGGCCCGTGACACAAAATCCTTGGTAGAAAAATTTATATTTTTTCCCTTTAAGGGTTGAATTCCAAAAACATTCTTTCTTAAAATATGATGTCACAAAGCTGAGACATTACTCTTCATAATCCTCCATAATTTATCGATTTTGGTTAGATATCCAGGTAGTTAAATGGCTTGATGCACAAAAAACGCATTTTAGGAAAATTGACATTTTTGCCCTTTGAGGGTCGAATTAAGAAAATTTTCTTTCTTAAAATATAATGTTACCACAGTGGAGACCTTTGTCTTTAATATGATAACTCATTTATCTATATCTTTTAGATATCAAGGGAGATAAATAGCTTGTGACACAAAAATGAGTTTTTGAACCATTTAAAACTTTTTTCCTTTAAGGGTTGAATTCCAAAAACATTCTTTTTTTAAAATATGATGTCACCAAAGCTGAGAAATTACTCCTCATAATCATACTTGATTTATCGATTTTGGTTAGATATCCAGGGAGATAAATGGCTCGAGACGCAAAAAACGCATTTTAGAAAAATTTACGTTTTTGCCCTTTAAGGGTTGAATTATGAAAAATTCCTTTCTTAAAATATAATGTTACCATGGCGGAGACCTTAGTCTTTAATATGATAAATCATTTATCTATATCTGTTAGATATGAAGTGAGATAAATTGCTCGTGACACAAATACGCAACGCAAAAATATTGATACTTTTGCCCTTTAAGGGTCAAATTCCGAAAAATTCTTGTCTTAGTATATGATGTCACAAAAGCAGAGATCTTAATCTTTAAATTGATACTTCATTAATTGATTTCAGATAGGTATCCAGGGAGATAAATGACCCGTAATACAGAAAACGGCATTTTAGATATATTAACATTTTTGCCCTTTAAGGGTCGAATTGCGAAAATTTTTCTTAAAATATGATGTGATCAAAGTGGAGACCATGACACCACATTCATTGACTTCGGTTAAGTATGAAGGAAGATACAGGCTTGTGACAAAAAAATACCTTACAGAAATAATATATATGATACTTGAAGGGCGGATCAAGAAAAACAAAGATACTCTTATGGCATTTGTTGATTTAGAAAAAGATTTTGATAATGTTAGGTCGGACAAGATGTTCAAAATTTTAAGGAAGTCAGGTCTAAAGTGTCGAGATAGAAGAATACTCTATAAACTATATAAGAATCAGGTGGCTAAAATAAAAGTAGAGAATCACGAGAGACATGCTTCAGTTAAAAAGGGTGTGAGACAAGGCTGTAGTCTATCCCCGTTAATATTCAACTTGTATGTAGAAGAAGCAATGAATAAAGTCAAAGAAAAATTTCCATGTGGCATAAGTTTTCAGGGAGACAAAAATCAGTATGCTACGATTTGCTGACGATATTGTCTTGTTAGCAGAGAGGGCTGAGGATATTGAGAAGCTACTGAATGCCATGAACAGAATACTGAAGGAAGAGTTTGGACTGAATATAAATCAAAGCAAGACAAAAGTGATGAAATGTAGCAGAAATGATACCAATACTAGTGGATTAAATATAAAAATAGGATCGGATGCAATAGGAGAAGTAAGAGAATTTTTTTACTTGGGAAGTAAAATTACAACCGATGGCCGAAGCAGGAATGATGTTAAAAGCAGAATAGCACTAGCACAAAGAGCCTTCATGAAAAAGAGAAACCTTTTAGTTTCAAATATTGAACTAGGAATTAGAAAGAACTTTTTAAAACTTTTTGTGTGGAGCACAGCACTTTATGGTAGCGAAACATGGGCTTTACCGGAAATAAAGAAAATTGAAGCATTTGAAATGTGGTGCTACAGAAGAATGCTGAAAATTAAGTGGACAGACAAAGTAAGAAATGAACGAGTTTTGGAAATGATGGGTGAGGAAAGAAGTTTGTGGAAGAACCTCAAAGAATGAACAGACATGCTGGTAAGTCATATTTTGAGACATGCTGGATTGGTTAATTTGCTGGTGGAGGGAACAGTTGGAGGTAAGAACTGTAGAGGAAGACAGAGATTAGAATATATGAAGCAGATAATTGAGGACGTGGGTTGTAAGGGATAAGTAGAGATGAAGAGGTTAGCACAAGATAGGAAGGGATAGAGGATTGTATCAAGACTGATTAAAGCAAAAAAAAAAAAAAAAATCAATATGTGACATATGTAATGCTTTCCATAGCCTATCTCTTCGGATAGTATCATATGCTTGTTCTAAATCTATGAAAATTAATCCTATATTTTTTGAATTTCATTGTATTTTTCCAAGATCTGTCGTAATGTGAAAATGTGGTCTATACATGACCTACCTGCAGTAAATCCACACTGTTCTTCTATGAGTTTCTAATCTATGTTTTATTACTTTGATAAAGATTTTCGTCAGTGAATTCATAACACAAATCCTACAATAATTTGAACATACTTTGTGATCTCCTTTCTTGAATATGGTAGTAATATAACCTAATGTCATTTCTTTAGGTATTAGGTTTCCATGTAGTAATTTATTGAACAATTTTGTTATAAGTTTTACAACTTTATCACAACCATATAATTCATAATTTCCAAATTGATTCCGCCTGGCCCAGGATTTTTGCCATTTTTACCTGTTCTTAATGCCTCAAGCAGTTCGTCTTATGAAATTTGATTGTCATTATGTTCCTGCTAATTTTCATCTCCTAATCCTCCTCCTCTTAAGATTTTTCTCTGGGCTTATTCAATGATTTTGAAAATATTTTTCCCATTTCCTTGGTTTTATCAGCTGCAGATTATTTTTGCCTTTTGTTCCTTGTTGGAGTCCTTTTAATGCAGACCATGCTTCTTGTGATCTCCCAAACCCCAATTTACAATTAACAATTGCACGTGTCCTTTCCCATATTTCATTTCTTGCTATCCTAATTTTCCTTAGTGCTTCATTCCTCTTTCCTTATAAATTGTCCTTGTTTCTTCTGACTTCTTACTCAGCCAATGATGGAAAGCATTCCTTTTTTCTTTTCCTGCTTGCACTATTTACTCTGACCACCACTCTGCTTCATGTTTGTGTTTATTTTCTTTTATACCCAACACCTCTGCTGCTTTTTTTTTTCCATGTTAAATTTTAAGTACAGTGGAACTCCAATTATCTGAACCAATTGGGACCGGACCCCATTCGGAAAATTGGATTTTTTCTGAGAAGGGGTCTATTTTAATTAATTACTGTATATATATTGAAAATGGGAGAAGAAAATATTTTTAAAGAATAAGAGCTTTTAATTAATTAAATAAAAAGGCAACACTTTTCATGTTAAGTGTATGTACATAGTGTTGTACATTTGTACAATATGTACGTACCGTACTGTATATAAAATTCATTGCTTGCTGAAAATCTCGTACAAAGTAAGCTGTTTGACTGTATTCGTCCATTTTCAGGCAGCCAAGTCGCGTATCTGCTTGACAATTAGAAGTTGCATGTGGTTACACTCCGGCTGACGCTCCATTCGCTTCAACGCAGTTTCAAGGCCAGCAAATGCTTGACAAGCTGATGGTCCCATGTCTGCTTCAACTTCGACATTAATTTCATCTTCTTCCTCGACACTTTCTTCTCTCTCACTTTCAATAAGTTCATAATTTAGAATATCATACCTAGGGTTTGACAAATCACGTACCACCCACTCTCCTATATCTTCAGCTCTAACTTCTGAACATCCAGGAATTCCCAAAAGAATGTTTCTTAATTAAAATATTGATTTGGATATTCAGCGATTTGGATAGTCGGAGTTCTACTGTACTTGTATATTTCTTCAGTACTTCCATCAAATGATTCATCTAATATACTTCCCATTCTAGTAACAAATGAAGTTCTTATTCTTTCATCTTGTAGGTTATCAATATTATAACATTAATTTTGAGCCTTCTTGGTGTGATTCCTTACTGTTGCAATGTTGTTATTCCCTAGGATTTTCCATGGCAAGAAACATTTCATTTTTGTCAGATAGTGATCTGATCCACAGTGGGCTCCTCTATGTGATCGTACATTACTTTCCTTACACTTTGCACACATATAATTTAAAACAAAGAATTAAATACTGTGTATCGTAGGCTTTAAAAAATCTTCCCACTCTTTCCCATCACCGTACTTATACTATATTTACATTAGATACCATTTAGTTTTTTTTTTGTTTTTTTAATAGTTAAACAAAGGAAAAAGGAAACGGCAGTAGGCAATATAAATTACAAGGAAAGGGAAAATGACTCATCACTCACCAAAGTTGAAGGCAGTGATGGGAGAAGAACGTATATCTCGAACACACAAATATACACAATATTTTGGTCTTAAACCTTCTTCATGTTAAAGAGAATGAGTCATGTGGTTCGGGAGGTCTGCACACACTGAAGTATCCTACATGACTGAGTGGATTATCAATATGGCGATGGGACTAAGATGGTATATAACCTCCCGAACCCCATGACTCATTCTCTTTAACATGAAGAAGGTTTAAGACCGAAATATTGTGTATATTTGTGTGTTCGTGATGTATGTTCTTCTCCCATCACTGACTTCAACTTTGATGAGTGATTTTCCCTTTCCTTGTAATTTACATTAGTTTTTTTTTTTTCAAATATCTCGAAAATAATGGGGGAATCAGCCAACGTGGATAGAGATATTCTGAGATTCCATAACATTTCCTGTCAAATGGCGTTGAACTGATTCTGATGAGACAATTATTGACCAGCAAATCAGAATTTGAAAAAAAAAAAAAATGTGAAACAAATATTTTTTTCTTCCTTTGATTTTAATCCACAGCCAACAAAGCAGGGTATTAAATTGAATGATGTGTTTCCTCGGTGATGTTTGTTAGAATACTTTTGTTTACTTCCCAATCATTTCAGACTGAACCACAGCGAATCATGGCTAGATTTAGCTAGTAACTTATAAAAGTTATTTATTTGAAAAGCCCATATATTTTTTTTAAATATTTCTTTGTATCTGTTCACTCCTTATAACTTTTTTCTTAAAAAAAATAAATGAAAAAATCTGTTTTTTTCCCCTTGGTTTCATGCCTTTTCAGTTGTTTTGTTTAAACTAATATTATAATTTTTTTACTTTTTAATAATTTTCCACTAGTACTGGAAGGGTGCAAGGTCATCTGGTTTCTACTTATGAAAATTATTGTTTCTAAACCACTGTAGATGTGTTTGTATTGAAATAGGAAAAGATTTTGTGTTCTGTGCTTATCTCTGTTGGCTATCTTAAGCAGTATAGCCTATTAGGCATTGATTAATATCTTATTTTATAAAAGAGGAATTCACTGGTTTTTCATTAGAAACTGTCATCACCATATATAGTCATTGGGTTTGAAGAAAGCTTTAGTGTATGTCCTTTCTGTTCTTTTTGCATTAAAAAAATGTGTGCCTTGAATATTGAATACGACATTGTTTTCACAAGTCTGAACAAAATAGGATCCTACGAGCACAGTGATATAAAAAATATTTTCTAATGCATCCATTACTCAGTGTTAACAGCTTCTGTTTGGAACAAATGCTTGGTTGGGTTTTAGTACAAAACACTTAGTCTGAAACTTTAACCGTGATGTGTTGCATTTGGATAAATTCTCTTCTAAATCTATCACCACCAGATTGGATAACCTCAATCAGGAAAGGTATAAATTAAACCATCACAATATTCTTCAGAAAATTTTTACAAGTTGTAGAGCAATCTTTTAGGCATCAGAAGTCTTTACCAAATTAAATGATTGCAAGTACTGATAAATGATTTGAGGCAGACCAACTCTCATAAATCCCTTACTGCTTACAGTCACATGAGGATTTGCAACTATTTCATACGTGAGTTGAAATTTTTTGCAGATGGCCATCGGAAACACTATGTCATAGTATCGTCTGTTGACTCCTGCCTATATCTTCGCTCCCAAGCATGGGCCAGAGCAATGTGGTGTCTGCTAAAGCGATTTTTACTATCTAGCCATGAGGAGCTCAGTACCGCAAGAACCAGAAAAATCCAAAATTCTCATATCATCCAAAATTTCCGGGTATCCGAACTATTCCAGACGACATGAAATTTTAATACTAGATAGCTAACCTCCTAAACGTTAAAAAAAATCCTGGTCAAAATTCTTGTATCTGCCCTATTTTAGCAATAAAAAATTATTTCCTTCGAAATTCAAAAAATGTTTATAACTCCTAAAGTTTAAGAGCTATGAAGATTAATAAGTCTTTAAATTGATCTATAGAATTCTCTTTCATTTGATATATAAGTATACCTGATTACCATTTTTAAACTGGGTGAAATAACAAAAATTCAAACTGGGTAAATTTTCAAAAATTGATATCTCCTGAAATATTTAACTTACAGATCTGAAACCTACTATAAAAGATTCTACATAGAATTTTCTGTAAGGTTGCCATACCCCGTAACTATGATAACAATTCTTAAATAGCCTTATTTATAATTTAAGGAAACTCCCCCCTCCTCCTAGAGGTCTAAATATTCTGATCTTCTAACCGGAAACTGTCCTATTCATGAGTTTACAATTAATTTTCTTTTTTTCTTTTTTTTTTTTTTTGATTCTGCTCAAAATAATTCATATATTCAAAAACCAATTAATGTGTCATGCTCAGAAAAAAAAATCCCCTTTCATTTAAACAGTCCCCTCCTTTGAATTTATTCATATTCTTTAATCTAAACTTTCTTTCTTCCCCCACGTGGATTAATATTCACATTAAAATCTCCAAAAACAACCCTTAACTATCAGTTACTTCTCTCAAAAAATTTAATATGATATGTAAGAAAAAATCTTGCTCCTTTTACACTATAAACCGTTTCCCTATCTTCAGAACTGTGGCTTCTGGAATTTTAAATGTGTTTGTAGGGGCCATTCTGCTTTCAGACAAACTTTATTTTAAAATACTGATATCTCGTAAGGAAAGATTCCTACTTGGGTCTGAAATATCTCTGAAAATTAATACAACGTTTTCTTTTCTGAAATAGTCTGAACTCCTTTATAGGACAGTATCTATATTATGTTCTGGCTTTATATAACTGTTCACTCTGATAGATGACTTGAAATACTTAAGCAAATGACTAAACTTGATCTGCAATGTTACTTCATTGACCTCAATGCTCCAAACAAATTTGCTTATGGAATAACAAAATTTTAGGTTACCTGACACTTCTTTGTAGGAAAATCCTTTATTTAATGAAGTTCCCCATGTCTTTCAGAACAGAAGTGCCATATTTTTCCTTGTCCTTCAGCCATATGATATCTGATTCACTCATAGAGCAGCTAACATGTTTTTTGTGCACTGATTGCTGTCTCTAGTAAAATATTTGAGGTTGACTCATGAATGTTTTTCTATTGTACATAAGACCTTCGTATATATAGATTTTTTATTTTTCATTTTCCCTACACACACACACACACTATCAACTTCGTATTTGAATTAGTTTTAATTAATCCCAAATTTATACAAGGAGAACTACTACTCTCGGATCTTAAAAATGTCTGTTTTTTTTTTTTTTTAAATTTATTATTACAAGTTGTAGGTGCTACGATGCAAGCAAATTAGGTATACAATGTCTTGTTCTCCGGCAGTGTGTTAAATATTTTGATGTCATAACATGTCGCCTTCCTTCTTTTCTCTTGAGTTACATTTCTTTTTTTTCCCTATGTTTGTCTTTCTGACATATTCAAAAGTCACCCTATGAGTTCTTCTGAATCTTCTTTAACAATTCCTATCTACTTTAAATAATTATTCAGATTTTTTTAAAGATGGATATATATAATTTTCACATGCCTCCTTCTCTGGCCTTTGACTACTGGTATTGATGAAGTATTAACAACAGGGAGATTTAAATTCTAACTCTCATACAATTCCATATTCTTGATTTTTTTTTTTTTTTTCCAGATACTTAGTCTACATTGCATGTTTTTAAAGTTTGTTTCTGAATTTTCTTTCCTGAGAATTGTTTTAATCAGTTCTTGATTTACATTACAGTTTGAAGCATGATTAATGTGCAATCAGCTGTTTCATCAATGTGCATTATAAGTGATTGTAGTAATGGGGCGATAAAATGTGAATGATCAGAATAATGTTACTAATTTTCTTAACTCACAGATCTAAAGTAATGGAACAAGCAAACCCATTTTATATAAATTTAATGATTTCTTTGCCCAATATACTGAGACACACATTCTTCCTCAGTTTTACATATTTGTGTTATATTCAGTCATAAGCAATTTGTTGTTGCATTTTCTTGAACAAATGAATATGACCCAATCATATTCAAGGGTATCTGTTTGCCCAGAACTTGAAGCATTAAACAACTAGATAGATAAAGATAGCAATCATTTAGCTAGTGGCTGTAGCACCATTTTAACATGTTTTTCCACTCAATTTGCTGAGAATATCAGTTAATACCATATGTAAACACTTGGATTTGTGGTTTTTGTTCTTTAAATTATGACATGGTAAATGAGTGTTTATCTTTCTTTGAATCATCCCTGTTAAATAAGATAATTACAGACTCACTGTTCTAAATAAAATTTAATGTTTCAGCTCATTTCCATCATATGGTGGAGAGAATGAAGACTGGCTTGGACGTCAAGCATGCATTGATGATATCCAGTGAGTAAGACAATGTGTTTTTAATACCAAATAAACAGTGTTGTGAATAGGCACATTCAAAGTACAGGGTTATTCGCCTCAAAGCCTGTCAAAAATGATGGGTTTAATGGAGTGTTATGGTGATTTATTTCTCTGCAGCTGCTTAGCTAAATAGAATTGTTATAAAATAAAACTCATTGTAATTTCTTGTCCCTTTTGCTGTTATTATTACTTGAATTTTAGCACTTAATAGCATAGAACAGTAGTGTTCTAAAATAAACTGTTAAGAACGCGTTATTGCAAACGGCAACTCTTTATTAGACGTTCATAGTTCAATGCACAGTATAACGTACAACATAGACCACAGAGATTACAGGCAATGCAAAGAATAGTTTAACGTTTGTGCATTTTACTGATAATCTCTACAATCCCCCCTCGGAAGATCATTGACCTGTGGATGATCATTCCGCACTTTGGAGATTATGCCACCTGGACCTGCTCCACCAGATAACTGCGTTGCGACTCATGTAGTCTGTGACACAGCGCCTTCTTGAAGATATCCGCACATTTTGTTCACTTGGGACATACCGAAGTTCCACTGTCCAATCCATCACCTTTTCTCTCACAAAGTGATGCCTGATTTCAACGTGCTTTGTCCTGGATTTGTCAACATAGTTTCTAGCATGAGCAATAACCGCCTGACTATCACACCATATTGTAGCTGCACTGTCTCTTAATTCTTGGAAATCCAAGGACTTTAATAGTTCTTTTACCCAAAACACTTCTCTTGCACAAGCTGCCAAGGCCACATATTCTGCATCTATTGTGCTAAGTGCAATCACAGTTTGTTTTCAACTTTTCCAGATGATTAGAGCACCTGCAAGTATAAGCACACATCCACTAATGCTCTTGTGAGTTTTTGAACAACTAGACCAATCTGCATCAGCATACGCTACCAGACTTTCATTAGTTGGACAATATGTAATCCCATAGTCTCGTGTCTCTTTTAAATACCTCAGTACTCTTTTAGCTGCATTCCAATGACATTTGTTGAATTGCGAACAATACTGAGCCAACTTGCTTACAGAAAAGGCAATATCATGTCTAGTTCTCTGACAAATATAACAGACCACCAATGAGTTCTCTTTAAGGAAGGTTCTCGAGGTCATCTTCATTACACTCATCTAGAAACTCTGGTCTCTGCTCCATTGGGATTTTGAATCCTTTGGCGTCTTGCAATCCAAATTCATTCAGGAGATTGTTGACATATCCTTCTTGTGAGAGGGTGACGCTACCATCCTCTTTCTTGTTGAATTTTATTCCCAGTAGATGTGAAATCGTTCCTAGGTACTTTATATCAAAGCATCTCTCCAGAAGTTCTTTAACACTACTTCTCATTGATTCGTTTTCTGTTAATAGAAGTATATCATCCACATAAACAGCTAATATAGCCTTTCCATTTCCTTTCTTCAACTGATATATGCACGGATCGATTTTATTACAAACATATCCAAGACTTTCTAATGTTTTGTTGAGATGTTCATTCCAGCATCTTCCACTTTGTTTCAAACCATATATCGATTTGTTCAATTTATAAACCAGTTTTTCTTTACCTCTTTGTATATGGAACAACCTGAAGGGTTTATACAAAGTTTCCTTTAAATCACTGTGAAGATAAGCAGATTTAACATCATAATGGTCCATGAACCACTTTTTCTCAAGACCAATAGCTACAATTAACTTTAGAGTATCGAAGCCTGATACATGCGCATATACTTCTTCATAATGCACTCCCTTCTTTTGAGAGAAACCCTTTGCAACCAAGTGTGCTTTGAAATGTTCTGTTTCACCTACTGTCTTCCGTTTAAACACCCATTTGCATTTAATGACATTTGCATTTGGAGGTTTGTTTTTATTATCAGTATGAACCATATGAGATTGTGGTTCTATGTTATCATCTTTCTTTGATTTTATAGAACACCTTTCTCTAAGAATCATACCGTGCTGCTTTTGCAGGTTTGCATTATGTTTTGTAGAACTTCCCTTTGGTCGTCCTCTCTTCTTTATTTGAACAGTTGAGTGTCCTTCACTCTGTTCACCTTTGTCTGAAGTTTCTTCTTCTTCACTTTCTGTGTCTGGAAGTCTTCTTCCTCACTTGACAGATTTTCTTCAGAATTGATCATCATCAGGATTACTGCCTGAAATTCCATCACTGCAGTCAAAAATGATAGTTTCTTCTCTATCCAATTGTTTGAAGCTAGAATCTTCAGGTTTACTAATGTATTTTTCTTCATCATTTGTACTTTCTTTGAATACACAGTCACGTCACTTCACAACTTGTTGATTATCTGGCATCCAAATCCTATAACCACATCCATATATTGCGTATCCAACCAAAATTCCTTTCTTGGCCCTTGCTGATAGTTTTGAGTGGCGTTTCTGTTTAGGAATATGCACCAACACTTCATATCCTATTGCCCGAAGGTGAGCGACACTTAGCTTCCTTCCAACCCATAATTCATATGGAGTTTTAACTTCGTTATGACTGTATGTGACTCTGTTCCTGATATATGCTGCAGTATATATTAGTTCTGCCCAAGCTGCCTTAGGCAACCTACTGCTGCTGATTTCACTTCTCACTAAATCCATCAGATTTCTGTACAATCTCTCTGCGATTCCATTTTGCTGTGATGTGTAAATCATTGTCTTTTCATGTACAATGCCATTACTCTCACATAAGATATCCCAATTCTTTTAACAAAATTCAAGGCCATTATCTGTTCGAACTCGCTTTAAAGATTTGCCAGTTTGTTTTTCAACCTGGATCTTCCATGCTTTAAACTCAGCCAGTACACTTCCCTTTGTTTTAAGCAGTCTGATGAAAGCATATCTGCTAGCATCATCCACAATGCTAAGAACATATTTGTTGCCACCAAAGCTTTTCACATCTATTGGTCCAATGAGATCTGCATGAACAAGATTCAAAATTATTCCATCACTTTTCAGGTTGCTTGATGGATGTGTCACAAATGGCAGTCGTGTAGCTTTTCCTGCTAAACAGTCATTACATGGTGTAAGAGTCGTCAACTCACAGTTTAAACCATTTACAGACTGTGTTTTGACAATTTTTATAATCAGATTCTTGCTAACATGCATTAGTCTTTGATGCCACAAATCCAATGTTTTTAACTTTCCATTTTCATAGTGTAATGAGTTTACTACACTCTTCTTTAAATTAGTTTCTGTTCTCACCACATATAAACGACCCATATTCTCTGCTTTCAATAGTAAATTTCTACATCCATTCTTATTAAAAACAACTTTCTTATTATTTTCAGTTAACTGTTTAACTGATAAAATTCCATGGCTAATGCCAGGCACTAAAAGAGTTTTTTTTTAATTTGTGTGTCACTATTTGCGGTATTATTACCTATAATCTTTGCATTTACAGTACCTTTTCCAATTGTAGGTGTCGTTGTGCCATTTGCTGTCACAACATTTTCAGTAGCCACATTTTTACTAATCCAAGAAAAATACTTTTTCTCTGGAGACATGTGACGAGTAACACCCGAGTCTATGACCCAAACATCGCCATTTAATATAGCTGATCCACATGAAACACTCATTGTCAATGCACTAGATGAACGTTTACTGCTTGATTTATTTGGAAATACATTTGCAATGTGATCTTCTTTACAGATAAAACATTTGCCTTTGGCATTTTTGCCTTTTCATATTCCTTTCTTAAAGTATTTCCCATTTTTGCTGCTACATTTGACATCTGTGCTACTAGACTTGACATAATTTTCATGTTTACTTTCTTCATGAATAATGCAGACTGTTTTGTGCCTTCATTTTCTTGTCATCTTGAAGCTTCGGCAAGAAGACGCCTTTTGACTGTAGCACATGTAAACTCGCTCTCTGGTAGGTTACACAAAGCTGTTACAACAGATTCCTATTCCTCGGAAAGTCTACACAAAATCGTCATAGCTAAATCTGCATCTTCTATGGCGTTGCCAACACTAGCAAGATCTGCAACAGTTCTGTTTATCTGTGCCAAATATAATTCCACTGAATTATAATCACTCAATTTCAACTAATACAATTTTTGCCTGAGTTGCACAATACGAAATTTGCAGTCATGCAGTGCATACAACTGTTCCAGCTCGTTCCATACTTCCTTAGCATTCGTTAAGTGCCGAATATGCATCTGCTGTTCGTCACTTACAGCAAGTGCGATCTTTGCATAAGATTTATTTTGTCTCTGTGCGTAATTACGTTTTACAGTTGTATCTGCGTCGGCAATCGGTTCTTCTTCACCTGGATCAACAACTGTCCATAAATCACTTTCCATCATTACCATTTTCATTTGGCAACTCCATGATGTGTAATTTATACCATTTAATTTGGTTATAGTCATAGACCGGTGATCAGACATTTTGAACTGATTTAAGCATATTTTGTCTGTCGTAACCTACACGCTAAAAATCCTTAGACAACTTTTTCGAATCGAGGCTACAACTTAACGATTGTGCAATGAATTTTAAGTTTATAACACTTCTGCGTTATAACTGGGCCCATAACCAATGTTGTAATTACTTGAGTTTTAGCAGTTAATATTGTAGAACTAAAATAAACTGTTAAGAACGCGTTATTGCCAACAGCAATTCTTTATTACATGTTCATAGATCAATGCGCAATATATCGTACAACATAGACCAGATAGATTAAAGGCAATGCAAATAATAATTTAACGTCTGAGCATTTCACTGATAATCTCTACAGTTGTCAACTTTGATCCAGGGCATTTCAGCCTAACCACAATCTCCACTAAATTGCAGCTAGAAAACCAAAGCTTCAGTCGCACGCAAATTAATACATTCCCTGTATTGCATGTCAGTGTCATCATGCATCACGATGTATACTTGATCCAAAATCTTCAGATTCTTACGTCTTTCTTATTATCTGTGATTAAGATCGATCTTTATAACAGCTGACACAGCTTACATGCGGCTGAAATAATGACCCCAGTGAAAACGAAGGATGCTAAAAATAAATCTTAACAACTTGCGTTATGCCATGTAATATTAGTTTTAATTGTGATTTAGGCAGCATAGATTGCGATCAATTTGAAATTTCTTTCATTCAAACCAAGTAATGATTTCAGTATAAAAAGCAACTGATAATTAAAACATCAATTTAAACGAAATACATACTTTTCCTTCAGTGTTCTGGCAATTCGTTTCTTAGTAATTGCTTAAGTAAATAGAATTGTTATAAAATAAAATTCAATGTAATTCCTCATGTCATGCGCTGTAGCAAAAGGTTTCAGTTTCCATCATGGTTCAGGTTATATTTCAGCCTAACCACATACTATGCTAAACTTGCCACCAGAAAAACAATACTTCAGTCTCACACATATTAATACATGTACTGTAATGCATTTTAGTGGCAAAAATTAAAAAGACACTTTGAAGTTTAACATCATCTCTGGTTAATGGTGGTTCAATTTAGGTAGTAGGAATAAAGGCAAGGAGAGCATGAGAAAAAAGTAATCATAAATAATAATAATGATTAGGTATTATCTTAAGTTGACACCACCTAGTTTCCTTGTTCCATGTTTGTACTGGTAGGCAAGTTCTCACCTTTTGAGTTCATAGGAACTGCTGCTGTTTTCTGAGGACCCTGATAGCAAGGACTGTGAAATGAGAATTGAAATTATTTGTCATTGGATGTGGCATGGACAGCTGCTAGGTACTTAGGGTTCTGTGTGAATACAGTCTGCCAATTGCCATTCATTCTTTTGGAATTGGATTGGTGGTCAAAACTATATATGAAGCCGGACGGTGGTTGCAAGTTAACTAGTATATTACATGGGGAGCTCTGCAGGTGGCTTGTCCTAAGATTGGAAAGCTTTCCCAGCGACAGGGTTGGTGTATGTTGCAAAACTTGCAGCGGGGTCTATTGTATGGGAAAGAGCCATGGAGCTGTCAGTTGGGATGAGGAGGATTATATTTTTGGACAAAGAGTTGGCTGAGATTAGGAGGCCTGCTAAAACAAGTTCTGGGAAGGGTAGGAGGGATTTTGGCAAAAGTTCTCGTCAGGTTTGCAGGAGATCATAACCCTGCTGAAGGATTCTGTTGACGGATTCGAGTCCTGGTTAGTACTGTGAGACCATGAGTGGACTGTGGTTAGTTTCTGAATGTTTAGGATATTTGATAGGCTGAGCAGGCTGTAATGTTGCGTGTGAAAGCTGCTTGTTAACCAAAGCTGGATGTAGTTGTGAGTTATCAATGCTTGTGAAATGTTGTAAGAATACCTCATGAGGGACTGTTGGTTACAGCCAACTTAAATTCATCCCAGGAAACAAACCCCTAAATGAACTCACTAAAAATTTTAAAATAACTTTATATCTTGCTTAGAAGAAAATAAATCTAAATGGACAATATTTTATATTATTATTATTGAAATTTTTATATTTATCAAATATTTTTGGAGTCTGTGCCAACCAAAGCAAGAAAACAACAAAAGACTACAACAAGGAATGAAAATAACACATTAAAAAATCATCTTACTACTTACCTATGATTAGTGCTAGAAACATGTTTCAACAAAACTTAAACATACATATGACACATTGATATTATATTAATTGTAAAGCATTTACCGCATGATGCAGCCTACCAATTAACAATGTAACATCAGAGATATGCCTCAACCACCAACGAGACTTGGCCACAGATTAAAATAGTCTAATTTGTTCGCCTAAACTGCCTTCTGCAAAAACCATTATTAGCATCACTAAGTCCTGTAAAATATTCGGAATTTTCATTCGTATTCCCTGTATCTCCTCGAACAGCAAATAAAGTGTAATAATTTGTTCCTCGCAATGTTAATAGTATATCTGCAGCGGTCTGGTGGCTCAATGTTTAAGGCATTTGACTGAAGATTGAAAGGTCCCTGGTTCGAATCCATCTCGGTGGGGGTTTTCATAGGCCTTTAACTCGACATAGCTTCCTGTGTAATGTGAAGTACACCATAATGCTTCCATGGTTCTGATTCCACGATAAACTGTAGGTTTCCCGGGTTAGTTTAAGGTGGCTACAATTGGCGGAATTTGCAGCCGATAGGAACCCTGTCACCAGGCCATTACAACCACACAGAATTATTATTATTAGTGTGATTTTTGGAGGCAGTTTTTATTTTTTTGAAACAATTATTTTATAATAATGATATGACACATGCAAACACAGGTTATACCTTTCTTATTATTTTTATCTTAAATTTCCCCACCCATCCACTTTTGCCCTTAACACATTTTAATTTTAAATTCTTTCAGAGTTTTGAGTAAACTATTCAGCACTTCCCTTGATAAATTATTCTAATCTGTGACTTGCCTACAATAGAAAGTTTTCCCTCTCACTTACACCTGCCAGAGGTCATAATCATTTCTTCCCAGACATACATTACTCTTATTCGTCTACCAATATTTTTCCAAGTCTCTTCACCAATATACGCCTTGTACACTGCCCGCAGTCTCTTTTGCCTTCTCCTGTATTCTTTCATCATTTCAGTTGCTGATTGTGTTATGCAGTAATTTCCATAGACAAAACTAGCTGTCCTCTTTTGCATGATCCCTCCTTTTCCCTCCAACTCCTGTATTTGATACCCAAAATGTGGGTCACATACTACACTACTATATTCAAGTAATAGTCTTACCAAATTTTGTAACCCAGTCTTTGCACTTATCTGATACATTTCCACAGTAAGTTCTCCAATAAATGAAGGATTTTGAAACCTTCTATTACCACCTGCTTAGTTGAGTTTAACATTAGATGAAGATAAATACAAAGAAGAGTCAGCTTACTAGGTACACAAATAAAAACTAAAGACTGATTATAGTTATAAAGTGTAGAAAGAATTTGTTGTTAAAGACTTGAAAAGTAAATACCTTGGCATAACATTTGATAACAAACTCGACTTGGCAGGTAGTAGGAAAACGTTTCAAAATCCTCCACTTGCTGGAGAGAGTGATGAGGGGATATACTAGACAAGTAATTGGGTTACAAAATGTTGGTCAGACCATTGCTGAATATGGTAGTGTAGTACTGAACCCACATTTTGGGTATCAAATAAAGGAGTTGGGAGGGGATGCAAAGAAGGGCTGCTAGATTTGTCTCTGGAAATTACTGCAGAACACAGTCGGTAAATGATATGATAAATGGAATGGGATTCATTGGAAGGCAGGAGGAGGGTGAAGAGTCATGAGAGTATACAAGGTGTATAGTGGTGATGAGACATGGAAAGATATTGGTAGAAGAATTAGAAGAGGTGCATGGAAGTGAGTTATAAAGGTTTATAATGAAAAGACATTGGTGTAAGAATTAAGAGAGGTGCATGGAAGGAAAAAGATGACCATGACCACAAACTGGCATTGGATTTCGGGCATAAGAGTGTGGGAAGATTTTCTTTCGCATGGAAGGAGGTCAGTGATTGGAACAAATTGCGAAAAGAAATGATGAATAATTTACTAAAAATGCTAAAAAAAATTAAAGTTGAAATTAGTAGAGGGGAAAAATGGATGTGTAGGGAACTTGTCATCAGAGCAAGTGCTCTATTTCAATTAAATTAACAATGACAAGAAGATATTTACACTTCAAGTCTTCAACAAGTAACCCCCTTAACCCCTTTGTAATCATATATAAGTTTTAGTTTTTAATCTATGTACTGATAATCTGACTCGTCTTGGCATTTATCTTCATTCCATCTCCACTTACCCAGTTGGATATATTGCCCAAGTCACCTTGTAGCTGTTCAGCCTTCTCCTGTTTTGATCCTAAACACACAGGAAAAATTAATGATATAGATGAGGTTCTTTGGTAGAAATTAAATTCATATTCAGAGATGAGTGTTCATGGCAGGGATTTAAATTTACCAGGTGTCAGCTGGGTAGGAAATAATTAATTACACAAGGGAACAGAGAGAAGGAGGCTTTATGCAGTGGTAGAGCGGACATAAGGTGACCAGATGTGTTGTATATATTTGTAATAAAGCCTAATGATAGCCATGTAACTGAAGGAACAAGTGATCATGAAGTAAGTTTGGTGGATATTAGAGGATTCAGTAAATCAGTGCCCAAATTTGAATGTTGTAATAGGTGCATATACATAAAGTAACACATTTCAGAACTGAACGGATATTTCATGAGAAGGTTCAGTATATGGAAGGGAGGCATATGTACATTAGAGTGTAAGAGGGGAAAAGGTCAAAGAGATAATAAGAAAGGGGGAATAAATGTTATTCCAAAACAGAATCTAAAGAGAATTACAGCACCTACATACCATAATAGGGAGGTAAAGAGGTTGATGAGAAGAGAACACAACAGAGTTAAGAGGCAGTGGGGAACTCTTGAAACAACTAAACAAGGAATTAAGAGCAACAATGAAGGAAGATAAAGATTGGTTTATAAAGAATATTATGGGTTCAGAGGGAGCACTGAATGATGTATTTAGAAATTTTGTTGGCTTTAAAACTTAGGAGAGGGGAAGGTATTCAGACTGTTGCAGGTAAGAATGATAAAGAAGTTACTGGGATATGAGAAAGGAAGAGATATTAAATAACAGGTTTAATGAAACCATTAGGCTCTGTCATTTAGGTAGGATGTAATTCAGAGGAGGAGCTTCTCCATAAAAGTAGAATTTGTAGACTCTAAAATGAATCCTAAGCAACTAAGAAAGTCATGTAAGTTGTATGTAAACTGGTGGAGATATTGATTTGCAACCACATTAGAAATATCTCAGTTAAAAGAATCTGGTTTATGAATTGGCAATATGGCTTTAAGGAAATTCATGTCAGTCTCACTTAGTGATCTGTACGCAAAGTATTTCAGATGAACACACAAAATAGGCCAAACTGATACTTTAGCAAAAGATCTTTCTAAGATATTTGGAATCAAATGTGTTTAAATAAGGTGAAAACCATTGGAGAGGACGAACATGAGATCTGACGGCTAGAGGAATTGTTTAAAGGTAGAAAGCAAAGCATTAGGGTAGAAAATGCACTATGAAAATTGCAGTGCTACAGGATAGTGTATTGGGACCACTGCTTTTCATTATTTTAACAAATTGTTGTATTAATGGTATTCAGTCAGAAGTTGTGCTGTTTCCAGATGATATATTGGTATATTATTAATTTGTTAATTTCTCTACACATCTGTTTACCCTTTATTTTTATTCTTCTATTTCTTTCTTTGACTGTAATTTTCCCACTGATCTTCATTTCACCTTTACAAGTTTTAATTTTAAATACTTGCAGTGTTATTTGTAAACAATACAGTGAAGGATTTGGAAATATTTTTCTACCACCTCCATTGTTGATTATTTACATAAGATATTCCTTTCCCATCCTATAATTATAAACAGCATTTAATTGTGTTTTTTTTTTATCTGTGTACATAATAAAGTCACTCTTATTGCATTTATCTTTATTCCATGTTGATATTTATCTTCATTATGATTTTTATGTAGTACATAGGTCATTGTTTCCCACTGCAGTTTATTTCTGAGTAAAATTTCTTTCCAACAATCTATCAGTATGTAAGTTCATGGCACATATCATGTACACACACTGAAATTTGTTTTTTTCAAAACTCTATTTTTGTTTTATCTACAAGTGATCTATTTTATAACATTCAAACAGATACTGGTGTTTACTGTACTCAGTTAATCCTAAAAATTATCAATATTAAGTGCCAAGTAAGTATCTTTTTAGAATCCAGCTGTGATTGTAATGTTAGATGGGATTGTAATGTAGTGAAAGATGTCACAATATTACTGACATTTTTGCAAACTTAATATAATGGCTGGACACACACACAGTTATGTTACTTGGGGCTATTTCTTTAGCGTATAAGTCACCTATAAGGTTCTTGTTCCAAGTTAATATAAATTACAAATTTTTGGGACCTTTTGATAGTATATTTGCCTTCTCTATGCACTATGGTCTTACTTAAACATCTCTGTTAGCCAGTATATTAGCATTTCAGATATGATGTGTGTTTATATTTATTTATATTTCTTTTCCACAGGTTTCCAGTTTTCGTATGCAACGTTATTTGGTGCATATTCTGCTTTTCTTTTTGCAAGAACAGGTGAGCCATCATTGATAGAGAAAACTTAGGAAGCTTCATTTTATATATATATATATATATATATATATAAAGGAGGGATAGCGAAATGAACCACCACTTACTTTAGATGATGGTATCATGGGGTGAACACATAAATAAGCACAAAACACGGGAAAAACAATGAATATTTCGAGACTTGGTTCTTCATCAACAGGAGAAAATCAAGGAGGGAGGAATGTGTAGGAGACTGTATCACAGAATGGCTGTTACTTGGGAACATAGTGTGGGTAAATTCAAACAGAGGACAGGGAGAGGGGGACAGTGGATTGATGCTAGTACAAGAGAATGCAAAATGTTACAAGAAGTGCAGAAAAATATATTAAACTGTTC
>JARYHS010000323.1:0-15998 GCA_031002005.1 Vandiemenella viatica | reverse complement strand
GACACTGAGCAGTCACAAGAATTTTTGGCACATTTTTACAAGAATTTTGATTTGTAGGATATACATATAATGCAAGCACGACTTCTATAAAAGAGTAGCTATTAAAAAAGTGTATATTCTTTACCTGTAAAAAAATTTTGTTCTTCATCTTTGACATCAGTGAATGAACTGCTCGTATAGTAATCCTTTTTTTCTCTCTCTTGACAACGGCATTCAGGACAACTGAAATTAATCCAGTCAAAACAATACATTAAGCTAAGTATTGGTGGGAAACAGAAGCGAGAGTCGACTCCTCTATTAGAACCGTTTTCTGAATAGATTCAGTTAAAAGAATCACAGAGATAAGTGGGGATTGATCCGTTTTCGTTGGACAATAACATACTGATTAGTACAGATTCTGGCTCCACTGTGTGTCATTAACTCGTCAACGTTTACGACTCTCGACTCACTCACTCTCCGCTCATCTACGGTTTTTTGGCTCTTTTTCAATTTCTATTCTTCTCAGTATTTGTTCTCCATGATTCGTTTCTTGAGCCTTGTTCCCATGGCGTGAGGCGTGGTTAGCCTCAACTCGTTCGAGATTTGTACTTATGGACTTGTGTTGGTTGAATCCGGAGGTTCGCACCGTTTCCATTTGCGTTAAGTTTTGGGATGTGAACCGACTTCGTTTCCGGTCATTAATTGTCTGGCTTCCGAAAATATCCGTTCACATGATATGGACGTTCCTGTAGTGCAAGGCTGTTCAACCCCAGGCCCGCGGACCACAATGTGGCCCGCGGACGAATTTTGAATGGCCCTCGTGAGCAAGTTTGAAAATTCCCGCCTAGTTGAAAAACTGTTTCTAAGACCAAGTGATGCGCTCGGTCATGCGACTAGCTCTCCTGGTCACAAGTCAAACACCGGCAGCGTCACGGTACCTTTGTGCTTCGAGAACGAGTCGGTTCTAAAACGAGCGAGAGAGCGTTTTTTAATCATTCTCCTTGAAAGTCACCTAAACGTGTTTTGGGTGATTTTAAATACCTTAGCTGCACCAAACATACCCAATCAGTTCTTGTTAAAACAATAAAAATTGTTTTCTTGGGCGTTCACAGGTATGTTATCCATTATTACCTAATTTAATTTTTCCTTGATTATAAGTTTTCACATTAGTTATTCAGGAAATAATGTAAAAACTATGCTGTTTGTTACACAATGGTTCACAGGGTGTCGCGAAAACTGCGCCCAGTGAAATTTGCGGCCAGTGAAATCTGCGGCCAGAACTCTCAACAATGCTGTAGCGGTATGTTTATTATAGAATAGGATCAAACTGGTTGTATTGTTAACAGCCGCCCCGGGCGCTCTAAGCGGATTGCTACGTGTGTAGCCTACGTTTCTAAACAGCAGATGTTTTATAGTTTATAACTGTTATTAAAATACAAGTTTTATTCTTGCTTAAAAGACGTAGAAAATAATTGTAATAACGAGCCAGATACTTACTGAATCGTAGAAGATTTCATGCAAAATCTCCCTTTGCCTCACATTACTAGTGCAGGAAAAAAATATTCTACCATCAGCAGTTGTGGGTTAAATGTTTTTGCATTTATGACTCGACAACCAAAACAAGCAAAATCTATACCTACCATGAAGGCACTGCGAGAAAAGGAGGCAATGTAGTTTCCTCTTTCCGAAATCACTTCATAGCATAATCTCATCCCCCAAACTGTAAAAGAAACCCAACCGTTTTCCGACGGATGTACAAGGCAGAACATGAATCATAAGTTTTTACGATTTCTATTTAGTTTTTCACTGATGTGTAAAGTAACAATCAAGCGATATTTTCCAGTGAGGGGTCACACTTTTCTCCCATGTGATCGTATCTTTGGTGTTATCAAGATAAAATGAATGGACGGAGTCTACACAACTTATCAATATTCAAAAATTATTAATCCAAACATTTGTGTGTCTATTTAAAAAAAAATAGAAACTAGCTTGGCTGTTTCGGGCGTGTAATGTAACATGATTTGTTCACGTAAAAACTTCCAGGCCAGGATTTAGTGAGACCAGGTCGGATCGTCTAAAGGGCGTTTAGAGTGATTAGGACGGCGCGGCATGCAGGGGCGTAGCTACTATGGGGCTAGGCGGTGCAGTGCACCGGGGCCCCTACGCTCAGGGGGCCCACAAGCGTGGTTGAGAGGGCCCACGAGGCTTCTTGGGAAAACTGGCGACCTTTTTTTTTTAGCTCTACAGTCGTCTAAGGGGGCCCCTGAGACACAGGAAGCCCCCTCACTAAGGGCCCTCACTGCTCAGGGGGGCCCCCATCCTCAGCTCAGGTGGCCCCTACCAGCAAAACAAAACAAAAAAAAGGTCGTCCATCTGGCCTGAGGGCCCAAAATAATTTTTTTGCACCGGGGCCCTTGTTGACCTAGCCACGCCACTGGCGGCATGACACAAAGAGAACAGGTATTGGCCGCAGATTTCGCAGATTTTAGGTTGGCCGCAAATTTCACTGGTCGCAGTTTTCACATATCCGGTTCACAGCGAACCAAGTACGTCGAAATAAATAGAGTCCTACTCTGTTTTCCATTATGAATAGGAAAAGAAGTATTGGTTCATTGAAAGCAAGGCGGAGAAATCCACATGTTTGCTTTGCTTCACTATAATGCCTGTTGTATATATACATATATACCAACCAAATATTTTCATCAAAAGGCACCACGAGATTGAATCCATGATCAAAACATCTTACGAGATTTCTTTGCTTTCAGCTAAAAAGATGAAACCTTTTTCTGATGGAGAAATAGTTAAAGAAGGTTTTACAATATTTGCACAAAATTATGATGGTCAGAGCTAAAGCCGACAGTCTGTCACAGCACACTGTTACGAGATGAGTGCAGTGGTCATATCAAAAAGATCGTAATAAAGTATAAAAACTTTTAGTTGGCGTTAGATGAAACGTGCAATTTAAAGAGTATTTTTGTGCGGTGTGTTGATGAACATTGGAATAAATTTCGAGTTTTATTAGAATCCAAAGTAAAGACATTTTTATGAAAATTAAGGAATGCAGTGAAAAAAAGGGGTTTCTCGTGGGATAAACCGATATCTATTTGCACTGATGGTGCACCTGCAATGACTGGGAAAACCAAAGGTTGCGTAGCTTTGTTGCAAAATTATTTGGGTCGAACATTATTTTCATATTATTGCATAATTCACCAGGAAGCTTTGTGTGCAAAAGATGTAAGGTTAGATAGATGATATTATTTACCGGTAGTACGTTGCATAAACTATATACGTGCAAAACCTCTTCGCAATTCAGAGTTTTACTTTAAGAAGGAATCAGCGAATCTGGAGAGTTACAACTGTACTGCAGTATGCAATGGTTTTCAAGAGGCAACATATTGCAACATTTTTTCAGTTTGAGAGAACAAGTATTGGAATTTTTAGAGGAAATAGGGGTTTCACCTTTGGTATCTGATTTACTGAAAAGTAAATCCTGATTGAGTGATCTTGCATTTCTTGTTGACATTACAAATAACCTCAATATTTTAAATCTCAAATTACAAGGCAAGGATTGTTCACCTCCAACAATGTTTACTTTGATTAGTGGATTCAAAGCTAAATGAAATCTGTTTTTAAATAATTTAGCCAAAGAAAATATTGACCTTTTTCCTCATACTCAAAGATTTGAAAGAGAAGCTCAATATCATCACTATCAGTTGTTCTGAGTACGAAAATTAGGTATTTATTACAGTCGTTTCAGAGCAGATTTCAGGATTTTGAAAGTAGAAAACAAAATATAACAATTTTTGTGAATCCTTTCATAATCAGTTTGACTGAAGTAATCAGTTATCCTGCCAGTATTCAGTTGAAACTCACTGAATTGCAAAATCATTATGCGCTAAAAACATTTTTACAGAAAGAGTATCTCCAAAGTTACAAAATTCTTCAGAAGATTTTTTGCAGATTTTTGGAAAATGGTACTAAAAGAAGACTTTCCTGCAATAACTGAACTGGCTTTTCAATTCTTATGTAGTTTCGGATCAACATATGTTTGTGAAAACGTTTTTTTAGATCTTAACTATGTAAAAAATAAATACCGCACGTCTCTAACTGACCATCTTTCTGACTTGCTGTTACTATCATCTGACCTGACGCCTAACATATGAAAATTAAAACAGAATCAATTTCAGAAATCACATTGATTGTACCAATTACCTTAGGTTTATTTTTTTTTTTAATTTTTACATAGAATTTTGTTTCTTTGTTTGGCAGAAGATTCTTTTTGTTTATTATTTAAATAAACGATAGTTATATTACAGAATATTGGATTTTTTTGTTGCACAAGACTTTTAATCTCATTGTTTATTAAAAGAAACAAAAATGAGAACTGTGGCCCGCCAGAGATTTTGGAATCGTCCATTTGGCCCGACTGTTAAAAAGGTTGAGCAGCCTTGCTGTAGTGCATAGTCGTTTTAGTACTAATTTGTACATATTTGGAAATATTCTCTTTCATTCGTCCCATCACACAAGATGGTTCAAGTTTCTCGTGTAAAATGTTTCATTAAATATTTATCCTCCTCTACAACAGCCAAACCCTTGGCATCTGGTACTTGAAGTACTCGAGTCTGCTGACAGAATATTCGAACTCGTTAAATACAGCGATTTTATGTGCCATCATTACACATTACTTTGATACTTTGAAATCAGCCCTTTTAGATTGTAGTGAATTACCAGATAATCATAGGATTGACAATATAGATAGTTGGGTAAAATGGGTATCTGATCGATATGAAATAAGTTTTAAAGTGTGTGATGTGGCAACTAACAATGTGGCAAACATAAAAGTGGCAGATGCTTCTTTTAACCTGAAGCACATAACATATTTTAGTCATTCGATTAATTTGGCCCTCCATTCTGCAGTAAAATCAACGATCCAAATTTTTTAAGTGAAGCAGCCATGAAACTGCGAAATTGCGCAAAATTAAAAAAAAAACTATGGTTATTACTGCCTTAAAATTGAAACAGGACGTTCCTACTAGGTGGAACTCCACAAACGCTATGTTAAATACTTGTAGATTTTTAAATCTTAAAGCAAATAATTGTAGTATTAAAACTTGCCCACTCTCATTTAACATTTACAAAGCCTGGATGGAATATTATTAAGCAGGTCGTATATATGTTTGGAGTATTTTTTGAAGTGACAGAGGAGGTCACTGCTTCCAAAATGGTCTCCCCCTCAAAGATAAGGATATTGGATCGTGGCCTGAGAAAAACAGTAAAATTACATCTCGGAAACAAACAACTCTTGCAGATGTTAAGGGAATTGGGCGAGAGTTCGTTGAAGAAGATGACAAAATGATTCGGTAAAATAGAATGTGTAGAAATGGTTGTCCAGTCCATTTTTTGGAACCAATGTTCAAGAAGCAAGGATCTGCGGCTGTCAGTCGGTTTTTATAACGGTAAAGGGACTACATTTAGCGCATAGCCAGACATTTACTTTGAAGAGTCTGAAGAAGAAGCTCGTTTACATAAACCCTCACCAACACAAAGTTTTTTTATTTGGAAAAAGTTCGATGTACTGTCAGCCAACTTCAGGGTCTTCAAGTTACAGATTTCAAATCTTCTCTATTATAGAAATGAATAAATATTTAGTTGAACTTCTTCTACCGAAAAAATTGAACCCTCTTTTGTGGTGGGATGAAAGAAAGACAATAATTCCAAACTTGTAGAAATTACTACTACAGAGGCTATGCATTTCAGAAACATTTGTACCATGTAAACGAATTTTTGTAAGTTGATTCATATCTTAAAAATTACCGCAAATGGTATTAAATTGTTATAATCTTCTTTTGTAAACTACGTCATTGTTACTGTGAATTTAGTGATGTAATTTGTTTAAATAATAAAATAAATTACAATTTAAAAACCAAATACAAACCATTATTTTAATTATTACTGGTTAGTAAAATCCTCCTCATCAGTTAATAAACTCGTCATCAATGATCGATCTTCAGAATACCGTGTGAAAAGTATCGGAGAGCCGTTGAAAAGACTCGGTTTCCATCAAGAAGTGAATCGACACCACAAGATTCATCAAAAAGAATCGATCTTCTCATTGCTAGAGCTGAATGACACGCAATAAAATTCACAGAGAAGTCAATACAAACACACGACTAGGCATGTTAGCATCCTATTATATAAAAAGCTAACGTGGCGTCTGCGTGCGTCGTCTATAGCTGCTTCTCCTATTGGCTAACGAACGGCCAATCATCAACCACCATATTACGTTCGTACCACCATCTTGCTTTTCGTTTATTTACAGCTAGACACTGAAATTCATATAAGGAGAAGGAGATTCAATATTTGCGCTATTTTATCCGTATCAGTTAGACACAGAAATTTAGATTTACGCTACTTTATCTGCATCAGTTATGAGCATAACCTAAGAATTTTTTTGGCAGAAGGTAAGAGCAATGAAGTTTATTAAAAACTAGGAGAAATGTACATAATGCGAAATGTATTTGTCACATAAATAACAGTTACCCGTTTACGAAATTATAGTCTCCGTAATCTAAAGTGAAATGCATTTTTTTATTTTAAAATCCTAACAAAATACTCTGATAATCTAACGAGAATAACGTATTCGTATAACTAAAGATATCATTAAGGATGACTTATTCGTTTCTCCTTATAAGCTTTTCCATAATAAATTCCTACTACCATTATATATGATACCCTTAGTTTTTGATACATGTGTTAGCTATTAAATGAGATTTAAGATAACTTTTTTATCAGATTTAAATCATCATGGATATGACACTCGCAATTCAACAACGATATTATTGCCGCAAAATAGCAGTGAGCAGTGCTATTATAAATACTGAGAGTAGGGGAAAAAAAATTAATACCAGGCAATTATATGTCACAAAGTTACAATTATTACGTTCGATTAAATTTACATATTGCTTTTTATTTATCTACGAGAACTAGATGCAGAAATTAATGTAAGGAGAAGGGTTTTCATTATTTACGCTATTTTACCTGCCTCAGTTGTAAGCACCAGTTTAAACCGTAAACTAAGAATTTTTTGGGACACGATAAGAAACAATGAGGTTTATTAAAAACTCAGAGAATCGTACATACGTAATCGCTACATGTATTAGTCAAAAAATAACAGTTATTGTTTTCGAAATTGTAATCTCCGTCATCTAACGTAAAATGCATTTATTTATGTGAGATCCTAACCAAGTGCTCTGATAATCTAACCAGAGTAAGGTATAATTAAAAAAGATTATTTTTCTTACAAGGTTTTTCAGAATGAATTCCTACTACCACCATAGGTGATACCCATCATTATTCATTTGAGGGTAATAGAGGCTATGATTTTCGAACGCAATATTACTGGAGGTTGTGGTTAAGTTTACCAGAATCGCAACTGACACATTTTGTTACAGCATAATTCACTCTGAAACGAGTTTTACAAACCAATTAAATTGCTTTCATAGGCACCATATTACTAAAGGTATTAATTAATGCTGGTGGAAGTAGTTTCATATTTAACGTGCTGAATTGTGCCTGGACCAGGCATAAAACTGATATTACATGGATAGCAATAGTTTTTGGAATTCCTAATTTGATTTTATTTAATTGGTTCTTTACTTCCGGCGTCATTAATTCAGTAGAAGTTACTACTGTATGGCTATGTGAACGGCAAATGAAATATGTAGAACTTTGCAAAATCAAGGTCATTAGTATTATGTAATATCAGTTCCGTTTAAATAACCAACTGCAAAAAAACTGAGCTGCCAGAATAATGCGTTCAAACCGTCATTTTTGACGGGCTCGAAGCTAGTGACAACAATAAGAACCGTATCTAGTTAGCGTGCAGTACATACCTACACACAATTACCTGCGTCGTTATTAAAATTAAAACGATTAATAAATATACTTTCGTGATTTTATAATACCATAATATTTTTTATATCATAGATGGCCATCCGCCAGAGACGATAGGGAGTCCACTCCAAAACACAAAAGGATGCTTCCTGCCGTCGCGTAGGATCCGCCGCACTGGGCGATCGCTCCCTACGCCCTTAAGAGAATATGTCATTGACAAAGGCTCATCAGAATCTGATAAAAACTAAGGATTTGTGTAATGAATATTGGCAATAATTAAGGGGTTAAAAGCGAAAGAAGGGTTAGGGTTTTGTGAACCTAATATAGATAATATTTTTCTGTGTATTTTAAAGTATATATGTGCAAAGTTCCTTAATAATAGGATAAAAACTGTTGATTTTTATAAAGAACATTGGCAAAAATTAAAGGGATTTACAGGAGGAGATCGGTTTAGTATTTATAAACTATTTGTCTCTTTGTTTTAAGGTATACATGTTCAAAGTTTCATCGAAATCAGACAAAACTTTGGGTTTGTATCAATACCATTTGCAAAAATTAGGGGGTATAAAGGTGGTGAGGGCATGTATTTTTATTTTATTTATTTTTTTGTCAGAAACCATTGCAGTCGGGCGCTTAAAGACACACCAAAGTTTCAACATAATTGGATTAATGTTATAGGAATGCTAGAAGACGGACAAACAAACATCCATTTTTATATATTAGATTTGACCAAACTCACAGCATTCTGTAAATGGAGACTTTCCTGGCGTATTGATTCAGTGAATTCTGGACACCCGTGAAGAATTCACTGAATCACAGCATTCTTTTATTTTTTTATTTTATAACCGACGAACTAAATTTGTTGTAAATTTTCATGGTGATTCTTTTCACGTCAACACCAAAACCTTTTAATGAATATTTATCAGAATTATTTATTACGTGTGGATAACAGTTGGCATGGAAACGTACTTGTTTTTCCGCTTTTAACTCCTGATATACGGAATTATGTATGCCGTAATTTGCAGAAGCATTGTCTGCACTGTAAGCACTTGTATTATTAAAGCTGAGGTTGGCATCTTCAGTGTTTTGCTTTTAATGCTTTCATATATATCAAGGGATGTTTCATAGGCGTTTTTGTAAAAGTTCAATAATTTTTCGCAATGAAAAAATTAAACGGCATATAGAAATGTTTTTGTATTACCAACGTTCGATGGTATCTCAGCCTACTGAAAAATAATGAGATTCTTTCAAATCCATCAAATGGGAACTAAAACATTGCGTGTAAGCATTAGTACGTCAGTGTGTCAGTTTTACAGTTATGGCTATCGAAATAATTTTGTGTACCTATACTTTTTTCAAATCAGTTTAAACTATTGTAAATCAAACCATGTTTTACATTATGATAAATTGATGCTATTTACGCATTTATCAGCAAAATGTCTACCTTTGTATCTTTTTTTTATGAAAAAGTCGTCTGAAAATTTTGGGACTTTCTTGGCTGACACCATCTTTTTAGGCTTAGTAGTATTGGTATGAGTCTGTAACAATTCAGTACAAATGACGATACCATTCTTGGGATAATGTCTACAAAACAATAAGCATACTTAAATACCTAGGTATTTACGTATGCTTATTAATATTTATTTCATCCATCCACGCTACAACTCCACGGACTCTCATTTAAAGCAAAATAAATACGTAATTACTGTCAACGCGCGGCGACTTTCGTAGTGAATTGCAATATCTGAATTACATGTTTTACCAACTGCAGTTTTTTCTATTCAGTCTTTAAAATCAGGATCATTTGACCACTTGTCATTAATACCTATGAATCTCTTTTTGCTCGTTGATAGCAACGATGATGGTTCTATGACAATGAATGTTTTATCGCAAACGTCCACTCTAAACCGAAACAAAACAAGCACGATACGAGTAAACCCATGGCACTCGGGCCTCCTACTCAAGCTATATGAGCAGGGTATCCCGGGACCATACGTGAAATTAATAAGATCATATCTGACTGACCGCACATTCAGTGTTCGAGTCGACAAAGCCTTCTCAAGTGTAAGAAAAGTGAAAGCAGGAGTTCCCCAAGGCTCAGTTCTGGGTCCGACTTTATACTCATTATATACTGTTGATGTTCCCACATCCAATGGAGTTTTGTTCGCAACAAACGCTGACGATACAGCATACCTCGCAACCAGCCGCAGCAAAATTTTAGCCACTCGCCGTCTTCAGGAAGTCCTCCAAGTAACGGAGGCCTGGGGCCGGAGATGGAGGATTAACATTAACCCAGCCAAGACTCAGGCAATAATGATCAGTAAAAGACTTGGGCCCCGTCGACCACGTCAACCGGACCCCGTTGTTCACCTTCACGGTAAAGACTTACCCTGGTCAGCTACTGCCCGCTACCTAGGAGTGCTGCTAAACAGGAGACTAACCTGGCATGCTCATATAAATGACATCCACAGGAAAGCAAACGTGAGGCTTCACAGTCTCTACTCGCTTCTTAACAAAGACAATAATTTAGCGCCAAGCACTGGCATTAAGATCTACACGACCCTAGTAAGACCGATTATAGAGTACGCCTGTCCAGTGTGGGCATACGCTGCTGACAGCTATATACTCAGACTACAAACTATACAAAACAGAGCACTGAAAAGAGCCCTGCATCTTCCAGCCAGATTTCCTACCTACGCACTCCATGAAGCCACTGGAGTTCCATATCTCCATGATAGGTTTAAACAACTAGCTGAACATCGGTCGCTATGACACAACCATTGACCGTCATAAGACCTTTATATCTAATCAACTAATATACACCACCGAGAAGCCACACCAACAGAGAAGTTTTGCATCACCCAAATACTTCTGGAGGCAATGTCTTCGGACAATATCCTCCACCCCCACCTGCCTACAAAGATATAGGCAGAGACGGTGCTGTGCTGATACGAGTAAACCCAGTCAAGGGAGTGAAGGAGGGAACGGACGCTATGTTCGCTACGTTGTCGGTAAGGTGGAATGCGGGGTGCTAGCGGCCAGCCGTTCGGCCCGGCGCACCGCTACCCGAGCTCCTCAACCTCCCGCATCGAGCGAGGCATGCTTTGCTTGGCCTCTTGACCACCGCGGTGTTTTAAGTTTGAGAAAAACTAGAATACGGTATTTCCGAGACAGTAACCCATAATTACGGGCCACGGGACCAGACAGAAAATTCCGGGACATCTGGCAACTTTATCTGTACTGCATTTGGAAATGGGCTCCCACATAGCTTCAGACAATTTACTATCAGTTAAGCACTCCTTAGCCATCCCACTTTAATGTGGATTACAAGCAGAAGAAAAAGTACAGCTCCTCTCCACACCCCCATAGTCTCTCGACTGCTAGATGCAATCCTCCATTTCTTCTCATCTTGCCCTAAGATCTTCATCTCAGCATACCCCTTGCAAGTTACAACCTACTTACATCCTATATTATAATCTCTAACTTCCTCTATGGTTCTTACCTTCGACTGTTCTCTCCAATAACAATGTAAATATCTTTACCATTAAACAAGCAATTCTCGTATATATTTCCAATCTCGGAAACGGCTCTAACGATTTTAATGAAATTTCATATTTGCATGACGTTTTGTTTTTTAAGATTACTTAAATACTTCCCCGCAAAAAAGCAATTTTACAAAATACGAACAATTCATGCACTTGTTGTCACGAAAACGGCTCTAACACCATCTCGTAGACGATTCAGGTACCAGAAACCTCCTAATAGTTTCTATATGGTTTCAACAAGAAACTCTTGTATATTAAAACGAACAGTTCTTTGATACTAGCTCACCCGTGGGAATACTAGCACTACATATTTAACTGGAAGTAATACTTTACCTTACCAAACTTCTTTGAAAATAATACCAGCAACTATAATGTAATCATCGTTTACTTTTTGACCGTATGTTGTGTCTTTAACACAAACGTCAAAATTACTGACTTGTAAAAAGTGATTATCATTAAATACCTCCAGTTTAATTCAAAAATATTTAAAAAGTAGCTATTTAAAAATTAGATACTGGCTCTGTCGGATGCGATTTTTCAAACTTCTTCACCATACAAAACTTCTTTGAAAACAATATTAACATAGTAGCAGCATTTTTATCATGGAAACGGTTGTCGTAGAAGTATCTGGTAATGCCTACTGACGTTATTTAAGTTTCTCATTGATTCGAGCAAGGAAATGTGCACTTTAAATACCTAGGAATCCGTTAAGAAAAACTTAAATCTACCTCCAAATAATAATAATAACAACATACGTGACATCAATGAAAAAATACAAGCTTACACAAACAAATTTCTAACATAACACAATCTCGTAGAATTTTGAGGCACCAGTGAGCCTACTGTTTTATTTTTGGTTGTAGTAAGCAACTGTGAGCTTCGAAATATATAGGAAGCCGTTAAGAATTTTTTTAACTACAATCAAACTTCACGCAGTCAAGACACATCTCAAGAAAACCTAAAAGAAAATCATCTCAACCAAGTTACTCGAACTTCGTCCAGTGAAGACTCAGATCAAGAAAATCCTGATGAAATTCGGCCAAGCAGTTTTCTATTAATGAAACACTGCCATTAAAATAAAATGTCGAACAATTACTCACGATTTTTACGCTGATGAACCAAAGAAACTGGTATAGGCATGTGTCTGCAACCACACAGATATGTAAACACTCATAGTGCGGCGCTGCGGTCTACAACGCGTATATAAGACAACAGGTGTCTGGCGCAGGCGTTAGATCGGTTACTGCTGCTACAATGGCAGATTATCACGATTTAAGTGAGTTAGAACGTGGTGTTATAGTCGGCGCACGAGAGAGGAGCTCTCTGGCAGCTCAAATTTAATTAGTGGGGAAAAAAGTGATTACTGCGCTAGCTGGCTACGATCCTGGGTTCAAATCCAGGTGGGGCAAGAATTGTTGAGATTTGTATTTGATAATATGAAATACACTGGGGCGTTCTGTGGTTCGGATTCTATGTTAAATTGTAGGTCCCAGAGGAAAGGAACTGGCCATCCTACCTCTGATACAATGGCTTAGTATGCCTCCTTGTGGAGGATCCAACCAACCTTCAGGTTAGATTTTTACACTTTCTATATATTTAATCTATCCAATCTAATATTATATGACCAACTCTTGTTAATAGATAAAATTAATTTTTCACATACTTCTCTTAGGATTTTGATGACATCTTGCATACTTATCAGAAATCTAAAGATGCCGAACGAAGATCGGTCACCCAGGTACTTCCTAATAAACAAGTTAAATCGAGGTATGAGCTCCATTGTAATTAAATTAAGTGCGCTGATAATCTTTCTTTGGATCCAATTGTAACGTTCGGCCACCTTTCTCACAAAACTACCATAGAATGTAGAAGAGGAAAAGAAAAAATGGGGTATGTAGGGAGATTGCCACCGGAGCGAGCGCTCCATCGCAATTTTATCAATTGTTATTATAAATTAAATTAGGTTACATGAGGCCAAAAGGCAAAAACTCGTACAGAAATATAACCAGACAGCAAAAAATATCTCCATTGTTTTTCGCATATCAAATGTACACTAAAACGACAACAATTACATACCTTTTCTTTGGTGTGTTCTAAAATTTACAATACAATACATTCATTTTCCATTGATCCCAATATAAGAAACTGGCTCTGTGGGACGTGGAAAGTTGTTAATTTACAGATAAACAGTTGCATAACAAAATAATAAGTACACCAACTAGATGTACAGTCATAGTATACATGGTACATTAAACACTTCCATTACAAAATAATACATACACCAGAAGATGTACAGTCATAGCATATATGGTACATTAAAAAAAAAATAACAAAATAATACATACACCACAAGATGTACAGTCATAACATAAACAATTACGTAACAAACTAAATACATACACCAGGAGATGTACAGTCATAGCATACATGGTAAATTAATTATGTGAACTATATTTACACAAGATACTGGCAGTTATTTTTTAGATACCTTAGAAATAAATTCTTCGACAGAGTAGGAGTTGTCAATTAAAAATTCTTTCAATTTTTTCCTGAATTTATTCTTATCATCTACTAGGCATGTAATATGCGTTGGGAGCATATTGAAGATATGTATCCCTGAATATCGGACCCCTTTTTGAACAAATGACAATGACTTGTAAGTCTTGTGAAGATCATTTTTACTTCTAGTGCCATAATTGTGTATTTTAATATTTGTTTCAAACAAAGTATAATTTGTGACTACAAAGGACATTAATGTGTATATATATACTCAGATGCTAATGTTAAAATCCCTAACTTCTTGAATAGCTCTCGACATGAAGTTCTATTGCTAACCCCACACATAATTCTTATTACACGCTTTTGGGCTCTGAACACTTTGTCTCTATGGGTAGAATTGCCCCAGAATATTATTCCATATGACAATAAGGAGTGAAAATAAGCAAAATAAACTAGCTGCCTCATACGGAGATCACGTAAAGCTGAAATTGTACGAATTGCAAAACGTGGCTGCTCCCAATCACTTTAGTAAGTCAGAAACATGTACTTTCCAATTTAAATTATGATCAATATACAAACCTAGAAATTTCACACTCTCTACCTCTTAAATGGACTGGCCTGCAAATTTTATGTCTATATCAGGTGTTAATCTGTGTGATGTACTGAATTGCGTATACTGAGTTTTATCAAAGTTTAAATACAAGACATTAGCTGTAAACCATTTATTAATCAGTTCAAAGACATAATTTGAAATATATTATGTAGATAAATCTGGAGTGTTTTTAATTCCTATGTTTGTGTCATCTGCATTCCAGTTAATGCCTTTCAAGGTATGTATTTACATGTAGAAGATTTTAAAATAATAAACAGAATTTTAAGCGAACATGACATTGCTTTCAACAACGAATTAGCTTGTATTAACTTTGTCAGCACTTTTGAGTTACCAAATTCGAAGAAGAATATTCTTTCACTGATTAAAATAGGGTTTGATCATATATTAACTAATATTTATTTTCTAATAACGTTTAGTCATAATTATTAATTATCAGTGTTTCTTAAATCTTGCTGCAGTTAACTATACACAAGCACCAAAGAGTGATAGAAAATAGTAAAAAAAAGTCATTTGTTTCTTATAGAGAGATGTGTGTGTACATTTATGATTAAAAAAAGGCAAAAAAAAAAATTACAATATCCTTACTTTTCATGCAGATGAAGTCAAGAAGAGGAAGAAGTATCTTTAAAAAAAGATTATTTCGGGTCTTGGTTTTAGAAGAAAATTGGATCAGTCAATCGTTTGGAATATGTTCATTTTCATTTGCCCAAAATCCTTGAACAAGATTAATCTTTGGAAATATTGCTCTTTGGATTTGACTATATGTAATATCTTAGGAACAGGGGAATATTTGGAGACGAATACTGGTATCAGCCATCCTTTGTGGTAGTTGCCGTACTACGTTTATCCGTTTAGGACAATAGGACCGTTGTTTACATTTTGGAACGTTAAGTCGTGTGAATTCTTTTCGCAAGATAACAACCAAAGGTTGGTTTGTTTAAATTTTGTTTTCTTTTTTACACATTTTTGTTGTTTTGTTAATTTTTGTGTTTTTGTTTTGTAGAGTTTAAAATCAACTTTGTACGTGGCATTTGATATCCTTTGTTTTATATATACGCTTAACTTTTCTTATTTTTACAGATGCCGAATATTAAGTTGCAGAGCTCTGATGGAGAGATTTTTGAAGTGGATGTAGAAATTGCAAAATGTTCCGTGACTATAAAAACCATGCTGGAAGACCTTGGTAAGCTTCATTAAAATTAAATATTACTTTAGATAGTAGCTTCCGTGATTGCGGAATTAACAAAAAAAATTACGGTACTGATAGCACACTTTTTATTTTAGTCTTGTCTATGCCACATCTGTGGCAGTTAAGAGTTGCATGCTCATTTATATTTTAGTATACTAGTACTTCCTGTGTTTACTTCGAAACAGAGGGTTAGCAGATTGTTTTATCGTACGAAACCCTAGTTTACAGTTGGTCGTAGAAAATATTGAGCTGTTCAACCGCGAAACCAGAAAGTGGAAAC
>JARYHS010000320.1:0-12668 GCA_031002005.1 Vandiemenella viatica | reverse complement strand
GTAGGTAGTCTTGCAATGCTGTAGATGTACACTTTTTTGCGTTATATTGATCCCTCAGGGGTTGTTCGCAGTCAGTGTGTGTGTGTGATCTTCAGTAATACTATAAATGTGGAAGTAAGTCTCTGTCTTTTTGTTACGTTTTGACGACTAAATGGCTATACCGATATTGATGGAATTTGACAAGAAAATCTTTAGGAAGGGCACTGGAATTTTTTTTGGGGTATGATTAAGAGTTGTAGTCACAAAATTTTGCGAACTTATCGAATGGTGAAAGAGAGACGGTTGCCCAAGCTGTACTTTTCGCGCATTATGTTAGTGTATAACTTGTTAATACATTTCGTTTAGAGAAAAAACTTATTATTCAGTATAGATGTCGATTTTCTCTGGCCTATTACTTTGTGTCTGGCACCAGTTTATTTTGCCTTCTTTTTTGACATGCCTCGCTTACGTAAACTGGCTTAAAGTATAGCTCTCGCAGAGCACGAGCAGCTAAAGTTATTAGAACCTAAGAAGCGGATGCTTATGCTGAAGAAAGAATAAAAGGCCAAGCTGAAATAAAGCTGCCCTTAGTTAACACTCCCCCCCCCAAACAAAAAAAAAACAAAAAAATCTCCTTCGTTTGTTTTTTCTGTTTTTAAATATATTGAAAATTGATTCTCTTCAAGAAACAGGTAGAATGATATAGTGATGGGTTTCCTGTTTCCGCAGAAACTATAAAAAGCAGATGGACTCATAAAAGAACAGACCAATTGTTAAAAATTACCCTATGAAGTTTTTTTTTATATTATTTTTTTTTTTAAACAGAGGAATAACGTCCACATTACGTAGCGCCTTATTTTGGATCGCATTGTTTTTGAGATACCACTTAGAAGGGGAAGTATCAACCACCGGGTTTAAAGAATGATACGATAATCCAGTGTTTTCATGTCACTAAGTGATCGTATAAGGACAATAAATTTAGTGCATTCATGCTTCGTTTTCTGGTAAAGTTGACTCGTGGAGCTGTACAGAGAATTAAGATGTTTTTAAGTACACCAAATCCGAACTGAATCGTTTATTGACCTATCTCGAGTAATGGTTTCATCTAGAAACTCTATATGATTCACAGTTTTGCGCATACCGCTTGAATCATTGTACTCCACTAAATGAATTAGTTACCAACGTCAGAACTATATTCTTATTCTTTATCACATTTATTTGTTATTATTGTAAAATAATTCCTATATCCGGTACAACGAAGAAAAAAAATCATCTTTAATGTAAACTGCCTGACAAAAAAAAAACAAAAAAAAAAAAAAAATAAAAAATAATAAAATGAAGCACTCAAAAGGATGGGAGGAATCAAAATAAAACTTGACGGCCATGGTTTCCCCAAATCACTCCAGGCGATTTCGGGATGCTTCCTTCAAAATGTCATGGCCGAATTCATTCCCATTCCTTGTCCCGAATCCCATCTCGCCTCTAATGACCTCGGCGTCGACGAGGCGTAAAGTAATAAGGAAGTAAGTTAGCTGGATTTTTTCTTACTTATGGTTTTACGCCTTGTCGACGTCGAGGTCATTAGAGGCGGGATGGGACTGGTGACAAGGAACGGGAAGGAAGTTGGCTATGGTCATTTGAAGGAAGCATCCTGGCATTCACCTGTAGTGGTTTAGGGAAACCATGTAAAACTCAAATCTGGATGCCCGGACGGGGATTCGAACCGACGTCCTCCCGAATGCGAGGCCAGACCGCTAATAGTTCACCCACCCCATTCTGTAAGTTAGCTGGAGATGCATGCACTGTTTCGGTTGGGAACGGTTTCAAAAAGCCGTTTTGTCCTCTTCTGGGGTAAGCTGGCCCAAAATTGTTTTAAATTGTCCTTTATATCCTGGGTACAAGCAGTGGGACAGAATGGGAGTCTGAGTCGGTGCCACTCATGTTCTATCGGGGACAGATATGGGGACCTTGCTGGACACTGGAATATCTTAGCTTCACGCAGACAGATCATACAGACACGTGCGTGCGTGGACGAGCATTGTCCTGTTGAAAAATTGCACACGATACTGTTGCATGAAACGTAACATACGAGGACGCAGGATGTCCGTGACGTACCGTTGTGGCGTCGGAGTTTTCTCGATCTCTGCCAGCCGAGTCCTGAAGTCCCACACCACGACGTCAGGAGTAACACTGTTGTGCCTCCCCAAAACATTGGAAACGTCTCCTCAGAGAGTCGTCACCGATCTTATTCGAGATTCATTGCTGAACGTTCGTAGTGTTCAGCGATTCAGCAGTTTGTAAATTTGACTCGCTTTTGAAAGCTCCGAAATAACATCACATTCCATACCAACGCATTCCATTGTGGATGCTTCACTTTTTTTAACCGCTTAAATAGCGCCATCCTCAGACAGGTGATCAACATACCAGTTTGTAATCGGTTGGACATTGGTACACAACAAGCTTGGTACTAGGTGCTAGTTTTCAAGAGTACCTGTTCCCTTATTATAAACACATTGTAACGATTCGCTAAGCTCCCTGTTACATATAACTTTTTATTGTATATAAAGTAAAGGAATAGAATATTTTTCCATTTCTTGGGATGTCTGTATGTTCGAAAGATGCACGTTGAAAGGATAAGAGGCAAGGATTTTACGCTTCAGTGAAGGGCAGACGGGCTGGCGCCTTTTCGGCAGAATGTTAAGAGGATTAGGGATTTCTGTCGAGCACGCGGTAAACAGAATTCCTTCCTCCCGAAGGAGACATCGGCTCCCGAGGTTTGCCGAAACTTAACGTGGCCAAGAGAAGCACAGATTCACATGACGTCAGATGGTCAGCCAATCACAGGGAACATAGCACTAAGATTCGGGAAATTTTATGTTCTATGTCGTCTTCGAGCCACAAGAGGCGGAGTCAGAGTTTACCTCCGTGCCGGCAGAAAAAGACGAGACACTTCCTGCCTGACTTCCCTCCAGTTGGGAGCCCAGACAAGTCACTGGTGACTTGCGGTCCATGTGTGCTGGGCTGACTTGTGTCCTGGAGACCATCTGAGGCGCACTTCTGACTTGCGACTTGCTGCATACTGCTGGCGTGGCCAGTTACGACGCTCAGCGCTACCTGCCGTGGAACGGTAATGTGTTTCTTCGAAGCCATTCAGCCTGCAACTTCCGTGAAACTGTACCCGTAAGCGCATCTGAGATAAAGATCCTTGCTCTGATCTGATAAACCACTGAGCTAGACTGTGTAACTGTCGAATGCAGGTTAATCATTCGTGGCGTCCCAACCTATTAAAATTCATTATTGTTTGCCATCATCATAACTGGTAACATACTTTGTATTAGAATAATTATGAGATTTTTAAAGTACAACTATACTTGTTTGCTTGCATTTAAAGGGCTCATTGTACGTCTGAGCGTTGCTTAGAAAGTTGCAAAACCTCTTGTTTATTAACGTAATGGTAAATACGCTCAGATTTGTAGATGCCATTGTGAAAATCTTTATTAAAATGTCTTTTTGTGACAGTTTTCAAATCCCAGAATCATCCAATTCTCATTTGAATAATTTACATTTTGATATTCAATTATAGTATCCTATATAGCGTAAAATATTAAGAATTAATTAATAATTCTCCCCCCCCCTGGTGATACGCTACAATTGGCGAACCCAAACGTTGGGGCACGAGTAAAACGTGGTATTGAAACCCAGAATTTTTAATAAGTTTCATGGAGTGTTGCAAATGGCTTTTGGCAGTTTTATTATTCTTGTAGAAAATAGATAGTGCATAACTTCATTTTGATGTTGCATTCATTATATGTATTTTGTGTTTTGTTTCTTGTGAAAATTTATGTGTTCTTATGTGCTCATGTTTATGCTTAATTTTGATGGATAATTTGTGCGAAGGTTCTGTCCGCACGCACTTGCTATGTTTATCCATTACAGCGTTGATATTGATTTTTGTGATTTGTCTGTCTTTTGAAATTTTTGTTTGATATGTGGTACATCATTTGCTGAATTTTGGAGGGGTGTATATGTATGATTTTTCTTGAAAACCGGAAATTTTTTCATTTGTGTTAAAATTGCGTCGTGTTCGATTTCAGAAACTTAGAGATCATTGCAATTGAAAATTCGTACAAACACAGGCACTGAAATGGCGGTTAACACTAATAACATGGCAAATCAAGGGGATTTAACACCTCTAGTCCAAATAATGATGGAACAATTTCAGAAATCTCACGCAGATTTGGGCAGTAAATTTGATAAGTCATTGGCTGAGAACAAAGAATTTCTTGAGAACCGATTAAATAGTTTATCGAAGAAACTGGACAGCAGTCAAATCATGGTGCGTTTAATTTGTTTGCTGCTTGTAATTTTGTTGATATCTGGTATTTCAATTGATACTGTCAAAGAGTATTTTGTACCAGTCGGATCTTGGCGATCGTTGGCTATTTGTTGCGTAACTGTAACGGGGTATGTATACAAAAATGGATTATGGCTGAATAATGTATTAACTACATCTCGCTTTGTTTTAAAGTTGAGCTATGGGCCTGATATATTGGAAACGATAGAGAATCGGACAACAGCTAAGCGAGTACTTGAATCGACTGTTAATTCCAGAATCAGTGCAAATAACGAAAGTGAACATTTGGAAAGGCGAAATAATAGTACAGGACATGACAAAATCAATTTGGTTGTTCCTGAAAGAAGCATTAATGAGACTGAACATCCACGTAACGTTGCGGGTGACCAGAACATACAAGGGCCAACACTTGAAATGGTACAAAAAGTTAATTGCACAACACCTGGAAGTAATTAAAACACAAATTAACGCTCAGCAAGCAGAAACACACAAGCAGAATGCACATATGCTCGAGAAACTGAATACTTTAAGTAACCAAGTGGAAACTAAGTTTTCTGATTTTCGCGAAGAGGTAAACGAAAAATTTGATGACTTTCAAATAAAATTCGAAAGGAAATATCTGGTATTCAGAGCACCTCAAATCAATTAGATATGAGATGTGGAAAGTTGGAAGATGCTCAATCGAAACACATGACAAGTATTTTAAATACGGAACAGCTGGTTTCAGATTTTCGTAATAAAACACATCAAACGCTCTTCTGCGTTTGCTGAGAGTATGGTTGAAGTTGATAAGTCAGTGAAATTACTGCATCAATAATTATCAGGAAGTGCGCGAAATGCAAAAATACCTTCCAGGCTGACATTATTTCAAAATGTAAGGCAACTGAAGCGATGGTCAGAAACGGTATAAATGAGAGAACATTATCCATTATTTCTGAAGGCAGAACGTACACGCAAGACGAATTGGTACTCCCAAAATTCGAAGTGCGAAAGGGAATCAATCCAAAAGAATATATTGATGAATTAGAAAATTACTTTGATCTCAAAGGCACACCGGAAAATCTAAAGACTCGTGTAGCATTTTTATGTCTTGGTCCAGAGGAGAAGCTTTGGTTTAAGTCCTTTTGTAAAATTGATTTGCATACCCAGAATTCAAGAATGCTTTTTAAGTGCATTCTGGACGGCGACCGAACAGAGGCAAACCCGAATTCGGATCTGTCAGGGAAAGTTTGAGGCAAGTGAAGGCGAGTCAATGTTTGTCTATGCTTCAAGGTTATCATCTCTGTCGGAATATCTGGACAGACCCATGACAGATACAGAACTAAATGCCGCCCTCACTGAGCATTTCCCTGCAGAGATTCAGGTTAGACTGAGCCATCCCGCAATCACCACACAAAAGCAATTCTTGGAAACCTTGAGATACTTGGATAGGATCGGCATAAATCAAATTCAGGATCATCCGGTGAGTGTCGATCAAAGTCATAATTTCAACAAAAGAGGTCAGGTAACGGATAAACGATGGTATATAAAGAATAATTACCGACACAATTACCGGGACCATCAACCGGACAGAGATCCGAAGAAACATGGGCATTCGAGCAACAAGAATCACCATCGTTTCGAAAATAAAACGGCGCGTGTACAGAATAATGCTGTGAATAAGCAATCAAAAAGAAATACCAAAATTGGTTCGAGTGAACAAGTAACGCATTCGAACGCAAGGGTAGACACGCACCGAGAAACTGTCCACACTACGCCAAGCCCGCAATAAAACTAGAAAGGCAATTTTGGTTGAAGTGTGGAATGTAAATACAGAATTAAGTAGTTAGCAAAATTTATTTAATAAGGAAATAAATGGCTGATCAAGAAGCTCGTGTCATATAAACACTGTGGATGAGTTTGAAAATGTTAAACGCGAATACCTTGAATGTATCGACGTGTTTGCAACAACACCGTCAGGCTTTCGGAAACCGCTAATCCAGATCCCCTCAGGTAGACACCCTTGCCACAGCGGGACGCTTCCGCTAACAAGCGAAGGCCGATGAATGGAATCGCCAACAGCTTACATAGGAAACATGTTTTGACGTTACAATTGCTCTGATAAAACTTAGAGGCATAAAGATAACGTGGTGATTTGTATAAAATCCTGTACTGTGAAGAAGTAAAGAAAACAAACACAGTACTATAGAAATTTACTGTGCTATATTTGCGTCCGAGTAACACAAAAGCCTAGGCCTAGGTAATAAAAATGGAAAGGGTAGGTGAAAGTAAAACCTAGCTAAAGTGTAAGTAAAGGTCATATTTCCACACAGTAGATGGGGAGACAATAAATGACTTAGGCAAATATTGAAGCGCAGATTAAAGAGGTTCATGGTGTATTCACCAGCAAAAGGGTTTACCATAAAAGGATAGCGTGAAGAATGAAAGAAGCGTTGATTCAGTGCAAAAACCACTGCAGATCGCAGTTGTGAGTACGGAATGTGCATTACCAGACGTGCAATTCCGGAAAATTTGCGTAAAGCGTGTATATGAGGACACTCATAGGCCAAAAGCACTCATCTTGGGTAAAACATATCCCGAAGATAGAGAATATTTTAATACTACGGTAAATTGCGCGACGTTATTCCGGCCGGTCGACTTACAGTTCGATAAGCGGTCTAAACTCCTTGCTGAAAAGGTAATAAAACACCCTGCTTCAGGAGGAAGAAAAGACATAAAAAAGGGCGCATGAATATTTGTTGGAAAAGGCAACAAAATAAAAAAAACATACGCAAAGGTTCGAGGTCGGACAACAAGTTCTGGTACGGGCGAATCCTATATCGGATGCGAACAAAAAGTTGATTCCACCCGTTAACATATTATAGCAAAAGACTCAAGGTTTACCACGCCGCCTAAGGTGTATGAGTAACAACAGATGTGCCAGGTACACAAGAAACCGCTACTCCCAGGAAGGTAGACCCAGATTCTTATCTCTGAAGACCCATTAGCGGAGCGGACAGAGAGCCGCAATTGCCGGCGGCTGGTGTACAATAACATATGATTTGGCATATTTCTACATTCCTAGTACTATGCATTTTTTTACTATAAAATCCTGAAGGGAAAAATTAGTTTTTTTAAAAAAAATTATATATATTTTATTAAAATATGATCAATTAGCTTCCTAACATTTTGTTTAAATCACGCACTTGCTTCAGTTTCTCTGACAATGTTCTGCGTATATTGTAGATATTAAGGTTTCATAGAAGTTTTTTTTTATTTTAAGCCTTTATGTAAATAGGTCTATGTGTAATTTATATTCTCATGTATATGTTATTATTGTGTTTAATATATGTTTGTATGAGGGATGGCTATCTGAATTCATGTGTATATAGAGTAAAGGAATTCTAAGACGGCCAAAAGATGTAAGAAAGCCCATTAAAATTCAATTCACAAATCGAGAATCGCGGTGATTTTGGGATCTCATTTAAAAACTGTGGTAATTGTTAAAGTGCTAAATTAGTATGTTTTGGTCTCAACTAAAGTAGAATCACAAAACTCAAAATAAAATTATTATGTCATAATAATTTTCATTAACAGTGGGGCATTATGTAACGATTCGCTAAGCTCCCTTACATATACTTTTTATTGTATATAAAGTAAAGGAATAGAATATTTTTCCATTTCTTGGGATGTCCACTGTATGTTCGAAAGATGCACGTTGAAAGGATAAGAGGCAAGGATTTTACGCTTCAGTGAAGGGCAGACGGGCTGGCGCCTTTTGGCAGAATGTAAGAGGATTAGGGATTTCTGTCGGGCACGCGGTAAACAGAATTCCTTCCTCCCGAAGGAGACATCGGCTCCCGAGGTTTGCCGAAACTTAACGTGGCCAAGAGAAGCACAGATTCACATGACGTCAGATGGTCAGCCAATCACAGGGAACATAGTACTAAGATTCGGGGAATTTTATGTTCTATGTCGTCTTCGAGCCACAAGAGGCGGAGTCAGAGTTTACCTCCGTGGCGGCAGAAAAAGACGAGACACTTCCTGCCTGACTTCCCTCCAGTTGGGAGCCCAGACAAGTCACTGGTGACTTGCGGTCCATGTGTGCTGGGCTGACTTGTGTCCTGGAGACCATCTGAGGCGCACTTCTGACTTGCGACTTGCTGCATACTGCTGGCGTGGCCAGTTACGACGCTCAGCGCTACCTGCCGTGGAACGGTAATGTGTTTCTTCGAAGCCATTCAGCCTGCAACTTCCGTGAAACTGTACCCGTAAGCGCATCTGAGATAAAGATCCTTGCTCTGATCTGATAAACCACTGAGCTAGACTGTGTAACTGTCGAATGCAGGTTAATCATTCGTGGCGTCCCAACCTATTAAAATTCATTATTGTTTGCCATCATCATAACTGGTAACATACTTTGTATTAGAATAATTGTGAGATTTTTAAAGTACAACTATACTTGTTTGCTTGCATTTAAAGGGCTCATTGTACGTCTGAGCGTTGCTTAGAAAGTTGCAAAACCTCTTGTTTATTAACGTAATGGTAAATACGCTCAGATTTGTAGATGCCATTGTGAAAATCTTTATTAAAATGTCTTTTTGTGACAGTTTTCAAATCCCAGAATCATCCAATTCTCATTTGAATAATTTACATTTTGATATTCAATTATAGTATCCTATATAGCGTAAAATATTAAGAATTAATTAATAATTCTCCCCCCCCCCTGGTGATACGCTACAACATTTAATTGTTCAGTTTCCAATAAATTTTTCACTTTCCATCTTCAACCAGCAATTCTCGTCATGATGGTATTATGGTAAAGTTAACGAGATTTAGAATTTACTGTGTGTATATGGGTAACTAGTCTAAACGGACGTTAAAAATAACTGTATCAACTATGGTGGTAGTTATAATTTGTTTTGGAAAAGTTTCTAACGAAAACGAATCATCATCGTCATCATCATTAGATGTTTTCTGCTTTTGCATGTCATCCTGCACATCCTCTTCCAAGTCTGGCGGTCTTTCCAAGGCGTTCCTCCATTCAACTTTCCTCCAAACGACTACCTGAGCCTCTACAATCTACATCTTTCTTCACTTGGGTCCATCCATCTTGCCCGAGGTCTTCCAACTGGTCTCCTTCCCTTCCATCGAGCGTGGTGGTGTAACGGTTAGCGTTCTGGCCTCGCATTCGGTAGGACGGCGGTTCGAATCCCCCGTCCGGGCATCCAGAATTGGGTTTTCCATGGTTTCCCAAATCACTCCAGGCAAATGCCGGGATGCTTCCTTAAATAGGCCATGGCCGAATTCCTTCCCATTCCTTGCCCCCCCATCCTTTCCCGTCTCTAAAGACCTCGCTGTTAGAGAGACGTTAAGCAGATTAAAAAAAAAAATCCTTCCCTTCCTGCTGTTCAGCAGTGCTACTATCGGCATCCTCTCCTCCTCCATCCTCATCACTGCAGTTCTTTCCTCCTTAACATCTCTTCTAATGCTTCCACTTGTAGTCTCTCCCTGATGTTTTCATTTCTAATCTTTTTTACTGATGATATGAACAATGTTTCTCTGATTAGATTCTCGGAGAATTTAGCTAAGATGTTTTAAATAATTCTTTTCGACTATAAATGACGGAAATGTTTACTGTTATGAAACGTTTGTAAGTAAAGTATAATTTTAAAAAAGAATAACAATTATTTATTTGATTGATATATTTTGCGACTATCTATGTTTCCTGTAAACTTTGTTTTAAGATAGTAATAAACTTTTCTGTTCCTTATCTTCTGTCCAAAAAAATAAAAAAATTCTTATATTATTTTGTAACCAGGTGCTAATAATGATTGCTACACAGAATACAGCGTAAATGTCGAATGTTTTTCTCCGTACATTTATTTTTGCATTTTGTTGTCGTAATGTAAATTTAAACCACCTTTGCAATGTAATCTCTGCCTCACATTATACATTTTTTTTATCTCTGTCCATCCGATTTTTGTGCAGTCACTTACATAACAGACATTTCCGCTTTAGCTAGCATCGCAGTTACAATGTTTTAACAATTAAAGTGAGAATACTAGCAAAATCAAATTCAGTTATTTATGTGAAATTTAAACTTGTTTTTAATTGTATAAACTCAAATAAAGTCACTTCAATTATTCATTTGAAGATTCCTGTTTAGCGAATCAGCGCTGCGGTGGCGACCAGCCTAACTAACAGTTCGGGTATCATCGGACTTGCCGAAAATTTCCGAATTGCGCCCCTGTGTTTGTTGTTACTGGATGCTTGGGTCTCCGCCCATTACGAGTGACTGCAGCGCGTTGCCGTATGAGCTGACATAACGGGGAGAAGTGGTCGCCTTGGTGAATTCTCTTTCCATGAAGGAAATGTAGTTGCTGTATTCTGTATTTTGATGTTGACAAACATATAGTACTGTGTGGCCTAGCAACCATGTTGCGGTATTTTGTTTCCATGCTGGTTTTCGGGTCTTATCCGGTCTGAGGATTTCTTGTAATGAAGTTGTGGTTCCGTCCAGCTGTGCTAGCTTGGATTTCAGCCATATCCAAATGCGCTGTGTTTCACCGCACGAGAAGCGGTGAAAAAGGGTGTCTGTGTTGCCGCATTTGTGATATCTGTCGGTTGCCGAGAGATGAATCCGGAAAAGTTTTTTGTTTGTCGGTATTAGTTCGTTAGTTGTTTTATACCATGCAGACGTTACCTCAGATTGAAGGTTTTTGTTAAGATTGGTCAATGTTTGAAAAGTTATGTTATTTTTACGTGAATTGCGCTAAACAAAACAGATTTTTCTTCTCGCAGTAGAAACACAGTAATGGCACTATAAATAAGTGTAATGGGTTTAGTTACTTAAGAGTCTCGGTGACTCTCCAGCAGCCCGTATCCCAGCCTTCAGCAGGGTTGAATGAAATAACAAAAAAAAAAAAAAATTATTTACTTTGGATGAAAACATTTCATTGGTTCCCATGTCATTCCAAGGTGAACGTACATTGAGTTTATTATTATGACCATATGATGATTAAATAAGACTCCTTAAAGATCCACCCACTGTTGGAAGTAAGCGCTTTAACCGCTGAGCTACCATACCGACTTGTTTTTAATTACACGCGCGCCTTATACTACAAACATCCGATAAAAACGCGGGTTTGTATGAACAACGGTACAGAAATTAAGGTGAGGTTGAGGAGGAGGAGGGGATTTAGATTTCTGTAAAGCAAACGTAAATAGTGTTTTCTATTTGTTTTAAAGTATACGTATGCAAAGTTCCATCAAAATAGAATAAAAACTGTGTGTTGTATAATGATTTTGCCCATTCGGAAAGCGTCCAACCCGCATATCATACAGCGATTTTGATCTTTGAAACATTTGGAAGATGTTGTGGCATGTCGGTGATGCGCGCAACTGGTGGCATGTAGTAGACTTGTCGTCAGGAATACACATATTTACCCCCGTCAAAAACATTGCGTAACGCTCCTATACAAGATTTGAGATAAAAAAAAAAAAAAAAAAAAAAAAAAAAAAAAAAAAAAAAAAAAAAAAAAACAGGATTTAGACAGTAGTAGTTAAATTAGGTTGAATCATATTTATTAAGAAATAAACATACATACTGACTGTTATAAATTGTTATATTATTATTTAACCGTTACATTTTTTACGTCAAGTATAACAAAACGAAATGACCAATTAATCGAATTCTCAATATTTTCGAGATGAATAGTATAAAATAATTAAGTTTTTTGAAAATTCTACTTCTTGCGAAATACTGTGCAATATTTTGATTTTCGTTTGCTTATATTGTAGGGTGTTTTTTCTTTCTTTCGCGATCTCTAGCTATAACACAGTTTTGTTAGATAACTCGCAATATTTTAATAATTCGTTGAAAATACGACCAAGCTCTATTAGACGTTCGTGGACGTGTAGATCTAACCTAACTGTTGCAAGTTCACACTAGTAGTCCGATCAACGTAGTCCTTAAGCATTGTTGGTCGGTCACAGCGTGACAGCGATATCTTCAGGTCGATTTGCTTTCCCTTAAAAGAGCTGACCGAGCAGTTAGAATGATCTCATTGGATTGCGTGCACAGCAGTTTTGATCTTTGAAACATTTTGAATATGTAGTTTCGCAGCAACTAGAAAGCTATCGAGATATATAACAGATAATTCTAAACTGATCCGATCGAAATAATTATATAATCATTGTAGCACTACGACTGCGAGAGACAAATCCAGTTTCTTTGGGCGCAATTCACGTGAAAATAACTGGGCTTGTTTTCAAAGCATTTCAAACATCGTACAGACTTTGACTTTATTTCTGGCCGCCACTGAAAAATTCTATCACTCTTATTTTGCACAAT
>JARYHS010000316.1:0-24707 GCA_031002005.1 Vandiemenella viatica | reverse complement strand
CCTTGTAGCAGGAACAGGTTGTATCTAAGCACCGAGTGTCCCATCACCTGTCGGAAAAAAGAAAGCGCTATTATCTCAACATTCAGAGTAATAAGTAACCGAAAAAAAGATGAAAGTTAGTAAGAAAGTTATATCCCCGCATTTCTTCTTCTGTCAAAAGTTTCTGGCACAGTTTCCGGGTTCAGATTCCGATGACAGCAGGAATTTTTAAGAGTTGTGGTTCGGGTTCGATGTTAAACTATAGGTCTCAGGGGAAAGGCACTGGCCGTTTTACCTCTGTCACAACTGCTTAGTATGCCTCCTTCGGATTAAGTTAGTTTTTTTACTACTGGCATTCAAAACGTGTTAGAGATGAAGGTAAGGTTAAGGGCCTATAAAAATCCCCACCAAGATCGGGATTCAAACCACTGATCCACCAAACCACTCTAAATTATTAAGAATTACCATTAAACTAAAAGATTATTCTCGAAGTGAATCAAACATTGACGGGATTACTTCATGTAATTAATTTTTTTATTTATCTGAAATTACAGCTTTTAAAAAATTGGCCAGTGAGCCGTAAACTATTTTTCTTCTACGATTTAATTTCAACATTTCCAATTACAACAATACCTTAAAAAAAATTTGCTTACATGATGGGTATCAGCTGCGTCCAATTAGGGTAGATTAATTAATGTATCTATTGAACACCAAATTTTAATCTAGAGACGTGGCAGTTAATATTGAATACGCAAACATTAAAGCAAGATATGTTCAATTTGTGGAGTTTATAAATATATATATATATAATTTTTAATTTCTAGTTGCTTTTATCTCATTATTTAAAAAATCATATTTCATTGTATACATCTGTAAGCAGTGCCAAAGGATTGTCGACCCTCCTTGAAAAATGTGTGCTGTGAAAATAAGATGTATAACTAAGATATACAATATACATTATAATCAGATCAGTTCGGAAATGCGTTCGTTACAAGCTGTTTTGCTTTAAATATCTCTGTTTTCTCCATAGAGAATACATTGCGCGCAGTCTAGATAGTAAATTTAAACCTTAATAATTCGTTGATTAAATACAAGCAGCGAGTGTTCCAGGGCACCCCGTTGCACTTGGGGTTGGAAACGGCCCCTAAATGCGGATAAATCAGAAATGGTCAACCACATGCAGAAGGCAACGGGAAGCCACTGCATTAAAGATTCTAAGGGTATCTCGAGGACAATTAATCCTCTCAAGTTACATTTAATATGATAGCTTCTTTCTGGGTAAAATATTCCGTAGGTAAAATAGTCCTTCAATCTTATCTCCGGATGGGGATTGCTCAGGGAGGAGTCATCAGGAAGGACAGAGACACTTTCTACCAGTCGGAGCGTGGAATGTTAGAAGTATTAATAGAGCAGGTGGATTAGAATCCTTAAAAAGGGAAATGGAATGGCTTATGTTAGATGTCGTTGCCGCAAGTGAGATTAAGAGGAAGAATGGATTGAACATAGGAGGGCATAAATTAAAATACATGAAGGAGATAATTGACGTCGTGGGCCGTATGGGATATGTTGGGATGAAGATGTTAACGCAAGATAAAAAGAGATCATTCGAGATTGATGACAGAAAGAAAGGAGCAGCATTAAAGATTTCGTTTATACATTGCTTTTGGGGTAAATTCTTCTAAGTTGTTGTGTAACTGTAATAAAGTTACATATACCTAATATGTGTCAGTCTATACGTATTTTATATTTATATTAAAGTATCATTAAATATGGCTAACTTAGTTATTTCGAAAAATGAGCTCACCTTATTGTACCAACTGAGGTAAATGCCTGTGTGGATGTGCCTTAGAGCTGTCAAGAGATGCTTCAAATGTTGCCAACTGATGAATTATAGAAAATAAACTGAAGCCACGGAAAACTTCCATAAAAATAAACGTCCTTTGCTTTGTGTTGAAATACTTTATTATTCCTATTTTGTTACACATAATCTCAAGATTGAATTTTCTTTGAAGAAAATGATTTATTGAGACAATCAGTAGTACGCAGAATATCATGAACCTTCTGGCGCAGTCCTTCGGTAGACGGAGCAGAAATAGGTGAAGTTAAATGTGCTTGAATTGTTAATATTAGGACAGTATTCGGAACACAATGTAAGTATATGGTCGATAAAGACACGAAGTAAGAGATTCTCCCAGATATTTCACGAACAAGATTTATCGAACGAAATTTTGTTTCGCAGTTCGCACTAACTAACTGCAATTTTTAAACAACTATGAGGTAATGTTTCTATTTAATCACTCTTTCAAGCTTCTTCGTTAATTTTAGAGTAACACATTTATATATTTCGATGCGTTTGTATGAGTGATAGTGACAGCTTATTATAAAGATAATAGCTGACACATATTCAGCGTAGTTATTAAAAGTTAAAATTTAAACTAATTCCCAATCTTGATGCTGACAAGTAAACAGAAAATTTTTGTCAACAACTTCATGCAGTTAGTTTTCATCATAAATCTACCAATTATTTTCTCAGGTATCATGCAAAATGGACACCTCATTGTAAGTATATAGTTAACAGACGGTACGTTTAATTTTACATGTAATAATTTGACAACCATTAATAAACCAGTAAGTACAAAATATACTTTAGCCGAGATGAGCCAACGACTGGAACATGAAAAAAATGTAAATTTCTAGACAGTGACCACTTAAAATGTTTACTAAATTAACTAAGGTAAGCCGGGTTGCTCAGTGATCTACAAGTTGACAGTAACTTCTCACTGTTTGAAATACTCGTTTTCCCGACGTCCACAATGTTTCCGTTCATTTAACAATATCCGATTAAAATCTTTTAAGGGTTTATCATGAACCATAGCAGGAGGCATGTTGGATGTCTACACGAGCGATGGGAGCTGCATGTTATTTCCGGTTTTTGATGCTGTAGCCGCTTCGTTTACTATCGCCAACTGCTATAATCAAAATACTCGAACCAGTGACGATGGCATTTGAAGGTTTAAAGAAAGGATTTTTAATAATATTTGGTGTATACCGGCCACAAACTGGTGTCTCCAGGTATCTAATACAGCTTGTTATGTCTTAGATATCAACTCAGTGTTGTTAATAAAAGCGGAAGGGTGAGTGGTAAAGGTTGGGCCTTATATTCTGGAGGACGAGGGTTTTAATCCCCGTCACGCCATTCTGAGTTCTATTTTTCATAGATTCCCGAAATCTCTCCAGGCAAAGCCGAAACGGTTACTTTAAAAGACAATTACCAAATTCCTTCCCTTCCTTGTCCCCATTCCATCCCAGTTCGAATTACCTAGAGCCGTAATGCCAGAAACAAAACTAAAAAGGAGTAAAAATTGCGTATTTATCGATATACATGGTGAGATTTTCATAATTCATCGAGGATTTTACCAGAAACCTGCTTGACGCAAGAACGGAAGCTTTCAGATGTATTGTTCCTGTGACCAGTGAAGTCTTCATTGGACTAAATATGCTGCTACATTCAAATCAGCAAAAGTATTTGTTTTAATTTGTCTGAATAAGATTGTAATTAACGATTTTTCTTTTATCCGTTGAAGTTATTCAACCCAGCGTCTAATAAAATACAACCACATTGGATTATTTATCCTAAATTGTTTGTTCAGACACGGAACTCAGATAGAATGACCAAAGACTATTGGTGTAGAAACTAGAAGCATTACAACGAATCAGTGGCTCAAAATGGTCCCCGTATGCTAGTAGCGCATAATTTCTGAAAAATTGTAAGGCACTGTTTGGTTCACCAAAACCACTCCCACTAGCCATCCCCAGTTGTAAAACATTCTATAGATCGATTATGAAGTCGCTTATTGAAGGAATTTTCCTGTATTCATTTCTACAGTGAAAACTCGTCATTAGAATCATTTTGAAGTGCATTCATTATATCTGGAAAAATTTATTTCAAGAGATATTTCGGTTTGTTCACGTTTTGAAACACGCCATTAGAAAAGTAAAAATTTAAGATTTGAAATATCTTTGAATTAAGTATAGCTACAGCTGAACTTTATCACAGCATTGTCCCGAGTATTTTGATAGAAAAATTAACTAATTTGCCAAAGTTTAATTAGTGGTTTTAATTAATAAAAAATGAAATCTTTAACTGAAAGGAATACAAGAAATTTATATCAGTAGATAGGCTAAATTCAGAGAATCGAGAATATATAATGGTTTTCGTAAAAAGTTTAAGCATTTGTCTGGTAATTGAGTTTTTAAAGATAGATTGTCGTTGATGTTTGTTGAAGCGCGTAAAAATTCCACCAACCGCTGACGTTAGAGGCTTCAGGGTTTATATTAAGGAAACCCTTTTGGATGCTAAATTAAATTAAAATTAAATTAAAACAGATTGAACATCGTCATAGGAAGCTTTTGTATAAACTGCAAGTTGACCTATTTAGTACTTTAGGAGATATTAATTCATGAAAAAAGTTGCTGACGTCATAGGCCGTGGGAAGCTTTTAAAAGACCCTGCATACATCCTAGACGGCCTCAGTCTCTCAGTCTCAGTGATTTTCAATTAAGTAACTTCGTGCCGGGATGGTCTCATTCTTCGCCGTAAAGTGATCACGTAACTTCACGCTCGTTAGCGAAATGAACTGCTCGGAGCGGTTTCGGCAAATTCCAACATGCCGTAATAGTGTACTCACTAATGTTAGGGGGACTTAGTGAGTTTGTCTTCTCGTATGAATGTGCTTAACCTGTAATCTTAAATGAAACTGTTGTTCGATGCTTTATCTACGTATCTGGTACCGACAATGTACGTGTGAACTTTTGCTAGAATATAAGTATTGCGTTACTCTGAAACTGTGTTACGTGAACTTATTTCAATTACCCTTCTAATTTGGGGTTGAATACGAATGCGTGGCGGACGAATTTTTTTTAAATACTTAAGGTACCAGTAGGCTACACATGGTCAAGAACTTATTTGTTCACAGTTCAGGCGAAAGTGTTCACACCCCATTAACCTTTGGGCCTAGCTAAATCAATTAAATTCCTTCGCCTCAAAATTGAACCGGTAACCCCGACGTGCCGATTTCTTTTAGTATGTTGACATTTCATCGTAATTCCGTCGCCTGACATTTAAAGGGATTCTCCGGTAATCCGAATATATAATCTTGTGTTCCAGGGCCTAAATTTTGAATTTTCATAGAATATCCGTCCCCTTGGACGGACCGAAGATTGTGGTGAGCCAAATAAAACTTTGAGTATTGCGTGTGTAAATATCGAGCATTCCTCAGACTTCCGTCGCTGGTCGTCAACCCAAGTCCACCGAGCAGCTACGAATCAAATGTTGAATTCTATATATTTTGATAAGTCATATCAGGATTTTGACTCAATCGACGACAATAGAGTACTTTAACGTTAATTACATGTAACAATCGTTAGTTGTGAACATCTGAAACTGGATTACTTATGGAGAACCAACATAAAAGTTTACTGAACTTCTAAAATTACATCCAATTTTCCTTATCGCTAATTACATTCCTTTAGAAATATCTGCAGTACGTCGTTACTGTGTCGTGTCATTTCGAGCAATAAATCAAAACTTTTTTCCTAAAAAGTAGTTAGAGTATTTACCTATTCACTACTACCACCTTAAACAAAGAACAATGTACGTACTAATGCCTGCAGCATTAAACGGTCCTTTCAGAAACTCGAAACAATGTTCTGGCATTAATTACAGGTTAATCCGATTATGTTTGGCATGAGATTACAGTTGGAAGCATTAACTTACTGGAGTACGAGTATATATATAAAAAGTGTCATTTCACCAAATATTACTTCATATTGTCGTTTGTGGTTATTATTCATGGAAAATAGTTGAGGTTTAGATGCAAGTTCTTAATGTCGTGCTATTTGATAACAATAGCCACGCTGTTTTATGGGATATCGTTGCGTTCAGATACAAAGGAGAAAGATCATAGTTAATCGAAATTGAATCCTAAAATGCCTGTATATCCACACAAATATGAGTCAGGTTATAGAAAAAACTAAATTTTCGCACAGAATCCTAATGATAACTTCATGAGGTTGGAGACAAGTGTTGTGTAGGGCAATCAGACTATCAGGATTTCAAGTAAACTAAAATAATTGATTTAATAAGACAGAACAGAAACATCCATAAAAACGAAATGCAAATATAAAAAAAAAGTTTAGCGCTTTACAGGTGCATTCGGTGAGTCTTGAATGCCGCGTTCCTACATTCGAGCAATGATCTGAATATTATATAGTGATTCCCTCAATTTATGCCAAGATATTTACGCTTCAGGTCTTCAATAAGCAAATCGTTCCTCATCCTACAGTCATAATCAATCTTTAGGTTTTTTTATCAGTGTACCTAATAAGTTGACTCTTCTTATCATTTATCTTAATTCTACGCTGACCTAATCATATATATATCTTGTCCTGGTCACCCTATAGCTGTTCAATCTTCTCCCTCTTTTATCCTATTATGCATTAAGTAATTTGCTAGCAACCTAACTTCTGACGATAAACCATTCATTCATTCTTTAGAATGATCGATAGCAATGGCCTCAATATACTACCTGTGGCAATCCCATGTTTATTTCAACTTATTTTGTTACTGTATTTCCTATTCTCTTTATACAATTTTTACGAATTCTTCTACACTGCAAATCGCTTTTTTATCCACGCCAATTTATGGCTCATTCTGTCTTCTTTGGCTTTACGCCTCGTTGACGTCGAGAAAATTGGAGGCAGGAAAGGCCTAGGGATAAAACCATTGCCATGGCCATTTGAAGGAACCATCCCAGCATTCGCCTTTAATGATAAAGGGAAACCATGAAAAACATAAATTTGGATGGCCGAACGGGGATTCGGACCTGCATCCTCCTGAATGCGAGACCAGAGCGTTTCCGCTCACTCTCCACGCCCTTCCCATTTTTTGTCTCTTCAGTTATGAAATATGAATCTTTTTATCACCACCTTCAATTTATGACACTGGTTTAATAAACCCTCTAATGTACACCGAAGACTGATTTTTGATCACTTTTTACTTTAGATCTTACAAGATTATAATCATGCTTTATTAGGAATATAGCAAACAAGATATGTCTCCTTCCACCCCTCTTTATAATAACAATGCTCTGTTTGTAACAGTGTGATGAATGAATTTGAATCCATGAGGATAAGAGATTCTTGTTAACAGTGATTCTGTGGCGGGAAAGACACATCGTTTAATTTAATTTAGCGCACGTTCCTGTGGCAATTTCCCTACAAAGTTTTGCAAACCCAATTCCCTTACGTCTCTGTTACATCCCCTCACCTTTCCCTCCAACAAATGCAGAGTTGCGAAACCTTTTGCTATTAACTGTCCAATGTGACCTGCTCAGTTGAGCTTGTTATCAGATGAAATGCCAAGACATTTACATTTCTAGTCTTCAACAAGCAATTCTTTCCCCGCGTTGTATTCAACCTTTGTCTTTATTAGACATGTTGTTGTTGTTACAGTTGGCTTTCGAGATGTGCGGGTTGACCTCTCACCAACAGCCGAATATGAACAGGTAGTCGGCGCTGCCTGTGTGACAGTCACGTTCCTTCCTAGAGACTAGGTGTATGCTGTGTTTAGCCGTCGAATCGTTAGCCACCGAATGAAATTGTTCTTCGAGTACCTTTCCTGTGACAAAACGTAGGGGGAAATTTAAAAAAAAAACTTTGCATTCTATTTCACTTCAAACTTATAAGTATCATTGGTCAATGAGATTTTATACACTTCGCCAGAGATATCTCACTAGTTGAGTAAAAATCAGGTTCAGGACTCCATGCTGCATGACTGCTGAATTACACGTCCTGTCACGTTCTGGTATGTTGCTAAAATGTGTTCTAAGTAATATGAGTCGAAGTCTCACAGTGAAAACCTTCTAATGCTCCGGAAGTGGCTAAAGCCCTCCAATGTCCGTGTGCATTCCATCGCCAAAAATTTTGTATTCAAGTCGTGTATGAAAAGTCTTACATCATTATAATACAACATAATTTTCTTCCAAACTCTTTTGAAATCGGCACCAGTGTCACTTTACATTTCTACTTTTCATCCTCGACAAGTGGCGGTTCCATGAATTTTCGGAGCCGGGGCAAAAACTACGAGAATGCCACCCATTTCAACATTATTTTGTCGCCCCTTTGTCTTCACCGCATGGTGCAATAGAGGAGCTAAAAATACAAAAAAAAGATCGTTGCGATATAAATTGCTGTCCTTCAAACCCTATTTTGTCCCCCTGAAACTACCCCTCTCTAGATTCGGTACTATCCTCAACTCACACCTGCTGAGAACCACTATTTAATTCTCAGATCTTTAATACAATTGTACAATTCTTCATTATCCATAAATTTCTTGTATCTAGGGATATGTGTACTGTACTTTCAGCATGGCGGAGATCCTGCACATTCCGTACGGCCAGTGACACAGTATCTCAACAAAACTTATCCTGGTCATTGGATCTGTCGCGTTGAGTCATTGCTTGGCCACCGAGATCACCCGATTTACCCCATTGGATTACTGATTGTGGGTTATCTTAGGAGCGAAGTCTACAAGCACAGAGTGGACACAAGAGAGAAACTTCTCGGTCGTATTTTACATGCGTTCAAGTAAAGGAAAGCTGAAATGAGCTAAGATCAGCAACACAACACATATCATCAAAATGCATTGAAGACATCTTTTGTGAGGAAACTTACACAAATAAACAAACCATAACATAACACTATTTAATTTAGTGTCACCTACACTTTCCCCGTTCCTAGTTGTTTTCATTAGTTTACCCTGAAACGGTTAAGAAAAGGGCATAAGTTTATTAGAAATTTTTTGTTCAGAATTACCAGTACTATTACCCCTCAAAGCATGTACCTTTCCTCCTGACACACACACACATATATATATATATATTTTTAGAGGGCAAATGTAGGTGAGTGAAGGATAGCGGGAAGTTGGGTGTGTAGGGAAATTGCCACCGGAGCGTGTGCTCCATTGCAATTAAATTATATATATATATGATTTCCATATATCAATATTTTTTGTTTAGGTAGGATAGCCATCAAATTCACTCACCATTTCCATCAGTTTACGTGCGCCTAACAGCCCTCCACGTTTAAACTTGAGCCGACAACTTATAGCTTCCAAGACTCAGCTCGGATGTTACGAAGTACAGAAGAATAGAAAGCTAAGAGTGTCCACAAAAATGTCAAAGGTAAATGTAGGTTAATTTTATTTGGGCTAATTTAATATTCCTATGATCTAGACAGCGATACATCACAGAGTTTCGAACCGACATTTTATTCTTTTATTAAAAAAATTGCTTAAATCAACACAACTTGCAGCTTTTAATCCTCCCAGGACATAAAAGAAATTGGTGAGGGCAGATATTTAAATTTTTAACACTCGTTGGATTGATGGTCGATACGTCTGGTGAAATGTGGCAAGCAAGTTAATAATGTAGCACCGATCTAATAAGGCCCGGTCAAACAGAGCGCGGACTGCCCGCATGGCCAGAACGCGGCGGTCTGACGGCAGTCCGCCGACTTTGTAGTGGACGAACAGAGCGCGGGCAGCTGAAGGGCGGACGAGTGTTGAAGAAATCGTGGACGAAGGACGTGGTAGTTCATTTTTTTTTTTTTACTTGTGTCTGCCCTCTCCTTATTATCGTGTCCAGTAGTTCATCCGACGAAGAAGAATTGCTTCTTCTACTCGCTTTAAATAGTTCAAGGCGATAATGTCAGTTTATACTTCACAAAACTATCCTGCCACCTAAACCATTACCTGATACAGACACGCCCATTCCTCACGCATTTTTAGGCAATGGAAAATTCAAACTATAAACTTATATAATGCCCCCTTTTGCAAAAACTACAGTTGTAAATGATGATAGGGAAAAAAATCAACAAACATCATTGTAGGTTACAACGTGTAGTAGAAAATACCTTTGGAAGTTGTTGTTGTTGTTGTTTTTTTTTCCTGTAGAGTTGTATGTAGATAGCGCAGTCCAAGCTGTCAAAGCTACATGTTGCCTTCATAATTTCGTAAGAAGTTACACACAACAGTTCACTGAAATTGAACTACAAGGTGACACAATAATAACAAATCAACATGCCAATGCTTTCTCAACCGCAAGTCGATTGAGAGAAAGATCAACTGATGCTGCCTATGCGGTACGAAACCATTTTCTAAATTACTTCAACAACGAAAATTTATTTTAATTTTCTGATAATTAAGGCCCGGTCAAACAGAACGCGGGCAGTCCGCGCGGACTCTGTGGTACATAGTATTACATCAGTCTAGTCAAACAGAGCGCGGCCTACCGCGGCGGAAGCCCAGTCCGCGACGGGCGGCGGGCAAGTTGTGAATTCCACAGAGTCCGCGGCGGGCAATGGTGGACGAGTCAGAGAGTCTCATTCAGTGTATTCGAGAATGTTCATTTTTATAAGAATCTCGGCATTCCCAAGTACAAAAACATGCAAAGAAAGCAAAAACGTGGAATCAAATAGATGAGAAGCTCAACCAGACAATAAAGTATATATTTATTTATTTTATAAAGCATCTTTTATTTTCCATAACCCATAGATGCAATAATATATTAGTATAATTATCGTAAAATTGAAATGAATTTTCGTTGTTGAAGTAATTTAGAAATTGGTTTCGTACCGCATAGGCAGCATCAGTTGATCTTTCTCTCAATCGACTTGCGGTTGAGAAAGCATTGGCATGTTGTTTTGTTATTATTGTGTCACCTTGTAGTTCAATTTCAGTGAACTGTTGTGTGTAACTTCTTACGAAATTCTGAAGGCAACATGTGACTTTGACAGCTTGGACTGCGCTATCTACATCCAACTCTTTAGGGGAAAAAAGGTATATTCTACTATACATCGTACTCTACAGAGATGTTTGTTGAATTTTTTCCCCTTCATCATTTACAACTGTAGTTTTTGCAAAAAGACGCATTACATAAGTTTGTAGTTTGAATCTTCCATCGCCTAAAAATGGGTGAGGAATGGGCGTGTCTGTATCAGGTAATGGTTTAGGCAGCAGGATATTTTCGTGAAGTACAGGGCGTTCGCCGGGAAACGCTACCCTCCCAGTCTGTTGCCGTCGGCAACTTGCTGGGATAGTGGAGCCAGCAACTCCCGCCACACGGCACCGTGAATCACCGCACTGTTTAACACCTCCGCTGCCCCAACAGTGTTGTGAATAAACGTTTCTTTGCAGTTTGGCTGGTTTGGGGCTTCATACTCTTACTAATCTGTACCGTGTTTGAGTGTGAGTAAAATTATGGTTCGTTACAGTTTGCAACAAAGAATATTTCTCTACGATACATATGTGAAGAAGAAGTGTCGCAGTAAATTTCGTCGCGAATATCCTGTCGCTTTACTGCCAGCTAAATCAACAATTCTGCGACAGGTTAAAAAAGTAAGAGAAACGGGTTCATTTTTTAACAAAAAGAGACTGTCGGTCAACCGTATTCTCACAGAGGAGAAAATTTACGATATCGCTTTTCGAGTAGAACAGTCACCCAAAAAATCATGAAGTCAGTTAGGGCAGCAGGCAGGCGTATCTAAGACGTCAGCTTGGAAAGTAACAAAGCTAGTTCACTTAAAGCCGTACAAAACAATTGTGGTGCATAAAATTACAGAAATATACCAGGGGCCTAGGATTAGATTTTGCAACTGGTACCTGCAGGGTGTCCACGATGGCACTGTTGATCCGCAACTGACGTCACATTTAAATGTACAAGTTTATGAAGCGTAATTATTATGAAATAGTCCGCGGCCGACGGTCGAACAATGCCGGAAGCTGACCGCTCGCTCGCCGGGAGCAGTTTCTTCCTTGTAGCGCTAACAGTGGGTAGCGTTTCCCGGCGAACGCCCTGTATAAACTGACCTTATCGCCTTGAACTAATTAAAGCTAGCAGAAGAAGCAATTCTTCTTCGTCGGGTGAACTGCTGGACACGTTAATGAGGAGAGGGCAGACACAAATAATATAAAAAAATGAGCTACCCCTTCCTTCGTCCACGATTGCTTCAACACTGGTCCGCCCTTCAACTGCCCGCGCTCTGTTCGTCCACTACAAAGTCGGCGGACTGCTATCGGACCATCGCGTTCTGACCGCGCGGGCAGTCCGCGCTCTGTTTGACCGGGCCTTTATACTAATATATTATTGCATCTATTGGTTATGGAAAATAAAAGATGCTGTATAAAATAAATAAATGTATACTTTCCTGTCTGGTTGAGCTTCTCAGCTATTTCATTCCACGTTTTTGCTTTCTTGGCATGTTTTTGTACACGGGAAGGCCGAGATTCTTATAAAAATGAACATTCTCGAACGCACTGAATGAGACTTTCTGACTCGCCCACCATTGCCCGCCGCCGACTGGGCTTCCGCCGCGCGGTAGGCCGCGCTCTGGTTGACTAGGCTGATGTAATGCTATGTAGTATGTACCACAGAGTCCGCGCGGACTGCCCACGTTCTGTTTGACCGGGCCTTTAGAGGCGTTGGGTGGAATAAGTCATAAAATGGTAGTAAATTACTGTAACTGCTGAATGTATGTAATTACATACATTCAGCATTTACAGAAAACCCGCATGCACTGATACCATAATACACAATACATCCAACCATGCTCAACACTATAAACAGGCAGCACTCAGACATATGCTACACAGATTAAACAACACACCACTAGCTAAAATGATTATATTACAGAATATAAAACAATTTTACAAATTGCTAAGACTAATGGTTACGCAGAAAAATTAATTAAACAACTATTAATAAAATCATGAACAAAGCACACAAACAGATATCACTCAACACAGCACACACCAGTATCCAAAACCAATCTAATACACACAGGATAAGCAATATATTAAAAAAGCAAGGTATTTAAATAGAACTTAGAACAAATAACACAATACATAACCATCTAAAAACCAACACTGAAAATGACCAATTCCAACAGTCAGGAATATACCAACTGACTTGCCAACAGTGCCAAGCAATATATATAGGTTAAACAGCTAGGAACTCAACACTAGGTACAAAGAACACATCAGAACCATAAGATGCATGAACCATTCGACATTTGCCGAGCGTGTATTAGATAACAATCACCCACCCACAACTATACAAACAGATATGAAAATTCTAAAAATCAACAACTACAGGAAACAATTATATTAACAGTGCAAGAAAGTTATCAAATTCCATTACACAGGGAATAACGGTGCAAAATGAATTCATAAATTTGACAAAGAAACACTATACAAAGCAACAGAAAACACCACAATACATGAAAACCAACACAATCACACGCAAATCACAAATGATAGTTGAGATAATCACAAAGACACAAGATATAATTTAACATAGAGTGAACAAAGCAATAAACAACAGAAATAGGTTGGTACAACTGTACATACAAAACAAACACATCGCTGTAGACACTGTTTGGTGTAGTTGAAAGTGCAATTTAACAGCAAATTACATAAATAGAGTGAAGTGAGCAATATTAAAGGAAATAATGCTAAACTGTAGGAAGAAACAACGGTCCAGAAAAACGCGGAATGTGCTGTTCCGGACTGACATGTGCTAGCCGCCACAATTTTTAGTAAGTAGAGTTTATGTACATAAAGGTTGTAACCATACAAATAATTTAGTATTAAGAAGTGAATTTATGTTTGAACACAGATACTACGAAAACAATGTATAGAATAACTATAACAGACTGAACCTACAGACGTTAAAGTATTACAACATGAATATATGTATGTAATTAATGGACTTAATTGCATACACAAATATACAGTAATCATACTAGACGACCCGTGCGAAAATTTCGTCAATAAAATGCGATGAATAGTGAGGTTGAATGCTTGTAATATAATGAAAAGTAGAACCGTACTTTTGTAGCAATTTTTGTTTTTGTTTGTGTGTGTAATAGGTACACATCAAAATACTCGCAACATATTACGAAACAGTTAGGAAAATTTAAAACACTCTGTATTTATGGCAAACTGTCACTGACCTTAGCAGAATAAATTAAACCTGAACAAAATGCACACAACGTATCAATATCTCTGAAATATTTGTTGCTGTGCGAGGAAAATAAATACCTGGTGACAGAAAAATGCGTTGTAAAAATACTAATACCTTTGCCCTCTAAGGTCAGAATTTTGAAAAATTTCTTTCTTAAAATGTGGTAACGGAACCGAATACATTACGAAAACCTCAATCTTTACAATGATACCTCGTTTATCAATTTTGTTTAATTGTTAAGGGAGATAAATGGCTCCAGATACAAAAAACGCATTTTAGAAAAATTGACATTTTTACCCTTTAAGGTTCAAATTACAAAAAATTCCTTTCTTAAAATATAATGTTACCACGGCGGTGACCTTATTCTTTTATATGATACCTCATTTATCTATATCTGTTAGATATTAAGGGAGATAAATCGTTCGTGACACAAAAATGCGTTATAGAAAAATTTATACTTTTTCCCTTTATGGGATGAATTCAAAAAACATTCTTTCTTAAAATATGATGTCACAAAGCTGAAACATTACTCCTTATAATCCTACTTCATTTATCGATTTTGGTTAGATATCCAGGGAGATAAATGGCTCGAGATACAAAAACAGCATTTTAGAAAAATTGACATTTTTGCCCTTTAAGGGTCGAATTACGAAACATTCCTTTCCTAAAATACAATGTTACCACGGCGGATACCTTATTCTATAAAATGATACCTCATTTATCTATATCTGTTAGATATTAAGGGAGATAAATCGTTCGTGACACAAAAATGCGTTATAGAAAAAATTATACTTTTTCCTTTTAAGGGTTGAATTCCAAAAACGTTCTTTCTTAAAATATGATGTCATAAGGCTGAGACAATATTTTTCATAATCTTACTTGATTTATCGATTTTGGATAGATATCCAGGGAGATAAGTGGCGCGAGACACAAAAAACCTATTTTATAAAAATTGACATTTTTGCCCTTTAAGTGTCGAATTACGAAAACTTCCTTCCTTAAAATATAATGGTACCACGGCGGTGACCTTATTCTTTAATATGATACCTCATTTATCTATATCTGTTAGTTATTAAGGGAGATAAATCGCTCGTGACACAAAAATGCGTTATAGAAAAAATTATACTTTTTCCTTTTAAGGGTTGAATTCCAAAAACGTTCTTTCTTAAAATATGATGTCATAAGGCTGAGACAATATTTTTCATAATCTTACTTGATTTATCGATTTTGGATAGATTTCCAGGGAGATAAGTGGCGCGAGACACAAAAAACCTATTTTATAAAAATTGACATTTTTGCCCTTTAAGTGTCGAATTACGAAAACTTCCTTCCTTAAAATATAATGGTACCACGGCGGTGACCTTATTCTTTAATCTGATACCTCATTTATCTATATCTGTTAGTTATTAAGGGAGATAAATCGCTCGTGACACAAAAATGCGTTATAGAAAAATTTATACTTTTTCCATTTATGGGATGAATTCAAAAAACATTCTTTCTTAAAATATGATGTCACCAAATCTGAGACAATATTCCTTATCATCCTACTTCATTTATCGATTTTGGTTAGATATCCAGGGAGAAAAATGGCTCGAGATACAAAAAACGCATTTTAGAAAAATTGACATTTTTGCCCTTTAAGGGTCGAATTACGAAAAATTCCTTTCTTGAAATATAATGTTACCACGGCGGAGACTTCAGTCTTTAATATGATACCTAATTTATCTATATCTGTTAGATGTTAAGGGAGATAAATTGCTCGTGACACAAAAACGCATTTAAAAAATATTGATACTTTTGCCCTTTAAGGGTCTAATTCCGAAAAATTTCCGTCTTAGTATATGACTTCACTAAAGCGGAGATCTTGATATTTAAAATGATACTTCATTAAACGATTTCAGATAGGTATCAAGGGAGATAAATGATTCATAACACAGAAAACAGCATTTTAGAAATATTGACATTTTTGCCCTTAAAGGGTGTAATTCTGAAAACTTTATTTCTTAAAATATGATGTAACCAAAGTGGAGACCATATGCTTTAAAATGACACCTCATTCATTGATTTCGGTTAAGTATGAAGGAAGATACAGGCTTGTGACAAAAAAATACCTTATAGAAATAATATATATATTGTCGCGTTGGAACCGGGACAGGTGTGAATTCGAAGGTTACTTGTCAATGAACACAGCACTTAAACTGAGAACAGGTTTATTGAGAACTCAAACATACACGCAGCACTGACTGCCTCTTGGGCAGAATGCTCTTCTATTTATACACAGATAGAACGTACTAGAGATTACAAGAGTAGTTAACAAATGAAATGTGTAGAAGTTACAAGTGACCTTAGGAAACATGTAGAATCTTCTGGAAATAATAAACAGAATTAAATAATTTTTGTCAGTGGGCGGGATTGAACCGGCGACCTTCGGTACCGCAATTCGTGACGCTACCCGCTGCGCCATGCTGGCAGACGGTACACTGGCGTTCATGCGGCATTGCTCCCTCTCCTGAGGAAAACAGCGTCCCGCTGTTAGATTTCTTTTGGGGCACGCTGAAGTGTCCTGGATCTTGATCTTGTCGTGGGTCCTCTGTATGGCAGTTCTGGAGGGCCCCTCCTGTTTGTACTATTATCTTCCTGTCCGACTTCCTCAGTATCCAAACCGTCCTCAGAGTCCTTGAACAAGAAGCTGGTTGTGCCTAGCTGCTCGTCAGGATTGTAGTAAGGCTTCATGCGGAGGACGTGAACAATGTCCCTTCGCTTTCGTCGTTTCGAAGACGGCTCATAATCCTCGACTTCGTATGTGACGTCTGACCGGCGGCGTATGACACGATACGGACCAAAGTACCGCTTCAGTAACTTTTCTGATAGCCCAACCTTCCGGACAGGGGTAAAAATCCATACGAGATCTCCTGGGTTGTACGCAACAGGTCGGTGCTTGCCGTCATACCGCTGACGGTCCCTCTCCTGGGTGGCCAGTGTTCGTATGCGAGCCAGCTGTCTTGCTTCTTCGACCCTGGTAATGAGCTGTTTTATATAGTCATCCTGAGTGTCGTCCGGCTGGAATGGGAACAGCGTATCCATTGTGGTCTCAGCTTCACGGCCATGGAGCAGAAAAAACGGAGTGAAGCCTGTCGTACATATCTTGCCTTGCTGTATTATAAGCAAATGTGACCACTGGCAGTATTGTATCCCAATCCTTCTGCTCAACATCCACATACATCGACAGCATATCGGCTAATGTCTTGTTGAAGCGTTCTGTGAGACCGTTTGTCTGAGGGTGGTATGCAGTTGTCATCCTGTGGACAACGTCGCATCTTGACATGACCTCTGATACTAGTCTTGACTGGAATACCTTTCCACGATCGGATATCATCACACGTGGTGCTCCATGCTTCAAAATAATGTCTTCTACTAGAAATTTTGCAACCTCTGGAGCTTCTGCAGTCGGCACAGGTTTGGTGACAGCGTAGCGCGTGAGGTAGTCGGTGCAGACTATTATCCATCGGTTACCGGTTGTCGACTTCGGGAACCTCCCCAAAAGGTCGATCCCAATTCGGTGGAATGGAACTGCTGCAGGTGGAATTGGTACTAGATGACCTGGAGGTAATTGCGGCACATGTTTCCGTCGCTGGCACTCTTTACAGTGACTCACATAATGCTTGACAGATCGGTAGAGACCCTTCCAGTAATACCTGCGTCTGATTCGGTCCAGGGTCTTCACAAATCCCAGATGACCGGATATTGGAGCGTCGTGGAAATACTTGAGAATAGCTGGCTGGAGATGAGCTGGAACGACCAGAAGCCACTTGGGCCTAGTGGATCGTAGTTGTTCTTATACAATGTCCCATCTATCAATTGAAACCCTCCTTTGGCCGGTTCTCCTTTCTCCAAGGCGTCTATGGTTCTTAATAACTCTGAATCTTCCCTCTGTTCAGCTGCAACGTCACCTAATTCAGCGAGGGCTGAAATTCCATTCATGCTGTTGTGTTCTATTAAAGGATTCCTTGAAAGGCTGTCGGCATCCTTGTGTTTGCGTCCGTTTTTGAATACCACCGTGACGTCGTACTCTTGAAGTCTAAGTGCCCATCTTGCTAGTCGACCTGATGGATCCTTCAAGCTGGTTAGCCAACATAAAGAATGGTGGTCTGTTACGACGGTGAAAGGTTTGCCGAATAAATACGGACGAAACTTGTTGATAGCCCAGACAACTGCGAGGCATTCTTTCTCGGTTGTAGAGTAGTTTATCTCGGGCTTAGAGAATACTCTTGATGCATAGGCTATCACCTTCTCAGCACCTTCCTGAATTTGCACAAGCACTGCACCGATCCCATAACCGCTGGCGTCAGTGTGAAGTTCAGTTTCTGCATTCTCGTCGTATAAGGCTAGAACTGGTGCGGAAGTTAGAGCCTCCTTAAGTGCCTGGAAAGATCTTTCTTTAGTTTCATCCCAGTAAAACTTGGCGTCTCCCTGCAAAAGTTCTTGCAGTGGACGTGCCATGTTACAGAATCCTTTTATGAAACGCCGGAAGTATGAGCACAGCCCAAGAAAGCTTCTCACATCACGAATGTGCTGAGGAGTTGGAAATTCCATGACTGCCCTTACTTTATCTGGATCAGCGCGGACGCCATCTCCGTTGACCAGGTGCCCCAGGATTTTTATCTCTCTGGCGACGAAGAGGCACTTCTTCGGATTGAGGCGGAGTCCTGCAGTCTGAACACACTTCAGCACCGTTGACAGGCGACTCAGATGTTCTTCAAATGTTTTCGAGAAAACAACAATGTCATCTAAATAACAAAGACACGTCGTCCACTTAAGGTGTCGAAGTAAGTTGTCCATCATGCGTTCGAATGTGGCCGGAGCGTTGCATAATCCGAATGGCATTACTTTGAATTCATAGAGGCCATCAGGTGTAATAAAAGCCGTCTTTTCTCTGTCAGCTTCGTCAACCTCGATTTGCCAGTAGCCTTGTCTGCATGTCCATGGTTGAGAAGTATGTAGCTCCTTTCAAGCAGTCTAAGGCGTCGTCGATGCGCGGCAGTGGGTAGACATCTTTCTTTGTGATTTTGTTCAGCCGCCGATAGTCGACACAGAATCGCCACGTACCATCCTTCTTCTTTACGAGGACCACCGGAGATGACCAAGGACTCTCCGAAGGTTGAATAATGTCATTATGCAACATCTTCTCCACTTCCTCTCGAATTATTCGCCTTTCGACTGGTGACAATCGGTACGAGCGCTGGCTAATGGGCGGATGATCCCCAGTATTGATACGATGCTTTATCGTGGGCCGTTTCCGTCTGACCTTTTTTTTTGCTGGGGTTTGAATACACCAGAGAATTGGCGTAGTATAGCTAACACCCGTGGTGGTGTTGTTCCTTGGTCAGGCCGGACCCTATTGGCAGTTCCATAGTTGTTTCCTCCAGCGTGTTGTCGGTACTAGTAACAGAGCATGGATCTTCGTTAATGACGTTGAGCTCGCCCTCCTGGACTGCTTCAGCTGTCCCTATGCACATTCCCTTGGGGATAATTTGTGACTGCTCGTGACAGTTGGTGATCCAAATGTCTCCTCGACCACCGATAATGCTTATGATAGCCGCTGGTATGTAGATTTCTTTCGTGAGCCTAATAAACTTTCTACTATCGACAAGCACTTCAAGGTTGCGGTCGTCCGTGTTTTTGACTGGGACTCTTCTCATTGCGAACGGCGGGATTGTCACGTTGTCAACGGCGAATAACTTCCCAGAAGATTCTGTGTTACGTGTACCCGTCGCAACGACTTCTTCAATTTGCAGCTCAGACGTTCCACAGTCAATGACAGCTTGGGATGCCTTAAGGAAGTCCCATCCAAGGATGACATTATGACTACATTCTGTTAAAATGACAAATTCAACTGGCTGGGTCCTGTTGTTGATGGTTATTCTCGCGACACAAGCTCCAGCTGGCTGGACGTACTTTCCATTTGCGACCTTTAGCACAGTTGCCCCCGTATCACGGAACATTGTCTTCTTTAGTGTGCGACGATAATTGTCCGACAATACGGAGAAAGAAGCTCCTGAATCAACCAGCGCCCGGACAGGTTGGCCGTCGATTATAACGTTGATGAGATTTCCCGACATCTTAGTGACTGTCATCCATGGAGGATTTTCATCTGCGGCGGCCTCACCTCCGTAGATGGTCGCCTTGCTTAGTTTTTCCTGCGTGCGGCGGCTAGGGGAGCGGCTGGTAGCTCTGTCCGGCGACGATGAACGGCAGCGGCGCGTCGGGGATCGACCTCGTCTAGGGTACGGCGATGGGCTTCTTCCCGTAGGTCGACCCGAACTCGTCAGCGGGTGGCTGCCTGGGGTAGAAACTGTTCGGATGGCGGACGTCTTGCGGCAAAATAATCGTCAAATACTCGTCTTCTCTCTCTGCAGTAGCGTATGACATGTCCAGGGCGCCCACAGTGGAAACATACTGGCGCGTTGTCTTCTGTCCTCCAGACGTCCGTTCGTCTGCGGGACGTCATAGGTGCCGGAGGATTTGGTTGTGGCCGTGTCGGCCGGTTCCTAGGCTGCCGTTTGGCAGCTGCAGCATACGTCATATCAGGGCGAGGCCATTCTTCACGTCGAGTGCGATTGGCTCGGCAGACAGGAGCTATTGTCTGAAATACCTCTTTTTCCGCCGCGTCGGCTCCTTCATGACCCACTGGGCTTACATCCATGGCCATGATCTGATGCTCACTCGGTTCAAGAGTCCCAGCTGCCATGAACTGTTGTAATTCTTCTCTCACAATTTGTCGTATGAGAGACGCAAAGTCGTGCTGGTCTTCCACAACTGCCATAGGGACTACGTTGGGAAGTCTGTCATACTTCTTTCGCCCAACCCTCCTTTGTTGCATCTCCTCAATCCGCTGGCACCACTTGATGAACTCTTCCGTCGTAGCGACGTCTTTTATCAGAAGAGCTTGGTACATGTCTTCTGCAATACCTTTCATTAGGTGCGTGATTTTGTCGGCTTCAGTCATATTCGGGTTGACTACGTTGCATAGGGCCAAAACATCCTGTATGTAAGATTGCGTCGGCTCCCCATGTCGTTGGGCCCGGTTCTTCAGTTGTTCTTCCGCCGAGCGGATTTGTCGCTGGTGGTCCCCAAACGTTTTCTTAAGTTCCGTCTGGAACATTTCCCAGTTATTCAGTTTTTCTTCGTTGTTCTCGAACCACTGCTGGGCGGTTCCGTCCAGATAGAAATAAACATTTGCCAAGCACATGGTATGATCCCACCTGTTGTACTTGGCGACTCGGTCGAACCCTTTTAGCCATTTGTTAGGATCCTGTCCAGCGTCTCCAGAGAACACCGATGGGTGTCGAATGTGCAGCTGGCTTGCCGCCATGGGTTTCCTAATGACGCGGACTTTCGGAAGGACGTACTGAGTATATCCTTTGTAGTCCGGTTCCAGTCCGTGTAGGCGGCGACTTTTACGTTGCCTAATCGGAGCCACGACGATGCAGCTGTTGCACAGGGTACCCGGCGTCTCCACCAAACTATGTCGCGTTGGAACCGGGGCAGGTGTGAATTCGAAGGTTACTTGTCAATGAACACAGCACTTAAACTGAGAACAGGTTTATTGAGAACTCAAACATACACGCAGCACTGACTGCCTCTTGGGCAGAATGCTCTTCTATTTATACACAGATAGAACGTACTAGAGATTACAAGAGTAGTTAACAAATGAAATGTGTAGAAGTTACAAGTGACCTTAGGAAACATGTAGAATCTTCTGGAAATAATAAACAGAATTAAATAATTTTTGTCAGTGGGCGGGATTGAACCGGCGACCTTCGGTACCGCAATTCGTGACGCTACCCGCTGCGCCATGCTGGCAGACGGTACACTGGCGTTCATGCGGCAATATTAGCAGGGTCCTGTAGTCCGGACTTAGGCACACAGGAGGAAGGACTGAAACACACAGTGACGCGGTGGGCGCCCCTGCACCAAATGCGTACTTAAACAAACGCACTCCACACCTAAATGGCCAAAGCACTGACAGTGGTAGCACTGTCAGCGGGACATGCCTGTTACACTAACCGATCTGATGAACCGGTGTTGGATATAAGAGTAGTGAAAGCTATTGAAAGCCTTCGTCCAGTTCTGATAATCAGTGAGACATCTTCTGCATCTGGTACACCTAGTGTGGCTGTTTATACTGTTGACTTACTCCAAACTGACCTTACAAAGCTGAAAAATATGAGGTGAATCAAAAAGGCCTTTACAATTTGGAATGACATAGACACTTATTGAGATGACATAAAGAATCGGTATATGTGTCCTTTTTCTGCAAAAAAAACCCCTCAAGTTTGATGCATGTAGTACATCAGTTCTCCATTCCACCATCAACAGCGCTAGTGTAGTGCACAGTCAAAATGGCTACTTTCACTGGTGTGGAGCGTGCTGGCTATTTGTTTCTGGTTTCATTAAACGAACTCTGCAACAACTGTTCGGTGTAAATTTAGCACCGAATACCCTTAGGATCTCCAAATAAGCCTACAATTTACTATCGGTACAAGTGTGTGTTTTGTGCTCTTAGCAAATTGAAATTGTGCCATTTTTTCTTTATAGATAAAACTGTCACTAGTATTGTATTTCTGGATATGCTTGACAACTTTTGAATGCCACAGATCGACGAAGATGACCGAGCAAGACAGTGCACCACCTCATTTCCTCATGGAAGTTCGAGGTTTCCTCGATAATCGCTTCCCAGGTCGGTGGATTGGCCAATCACATGGCCACCTCGCTCCCCAGACTTGACACCACTGGATTTCTTTCTCTGGGTTTCATTAAAGATCGTGTGTATGTTCCTCCCCTACCAAACAATTTGGCCGACCTGAAAAATCGAATCTACGCTGCCGTTGAACAAGTTACGGCTGATTTGCTTCAACCAGTGTGGGAAGAAATTGATTACCGTGGGATGTTTGCCCCACGACAAATGTGGTCACATCGAACCAGAATTACACTTGACACTTTTATGTGAAACTAGGTTTTTTGCTACAAAATGACACACTTACCGATTCTGTAATATATCTCATAAATTCTATACAATTCTATATACTTTTTGACTCACCCTGTATATTACGTGACATTAAGCGATGTAGCATGTCCTCCGAAAGCTCTCTGTACGGCAAACTGTGTGTCAACCCTGCAGGCGGACCAAGCCCACCTGGCCAGGAGGCGCGCCACTGCTTGTCTAGGAGGTGTTCGTTGTCTTCTGCCGAACAGTTAGTCTCTACTCTGCTGAGAGGCCGCTGGTGTTGACGTCCTCTTCTGTGGTTTATATCTGAGATACGTCCTCGGCACTGTGAACGTGACTGAGTACAGATGACATGTTTTTTTGTTTTTCTGTTTTTGTTTTTTGTGTTTTTTTTGTTCTTTTTTTGTTTTCGTTTTCTTTTGTTTATTTATTTTTTGTCGATAATCGTGCATCACGTTTCCAATCGCCGGGGACGTGACGAGTACAGATGACATGTTTTTTTTGTTTTCTGTTTTTGTTTTTTGTTGTTTTTTTTGTTTTCGTTTTGTCTTTTGTTTATTTTTTTGTTTATTTTTTTTGTCGATAATCGTGCATCACGTTTCCAATCGCCGAGGACTTACTATGATGCTGCGTTCGGGTCGGCTGGTCGATACGGGCACTGCTTTGGTGTGGCTTATATGACTCCAGGCCCCCAGTGTAAGGAATATAGAGCAGAACCCCCTCCGTTCCTCCCGCTCTGGAAAACAAATACTACAGTGTTTACCAAGGCGTTTCCAACATGGTATTAAAAATAAAATTATAAAAATACGCATCTTTAGTAGACAAACAATGTTACGTTAGGGAAAAGTAAGCATACTGTGACAGGGGAAGCAGACAATGTGTTTCTTTCGTACGCTTTTTGTATATTTTGTGCTTTTTTTCTGGTTTGGTCCTTGATGAAGGAAACGGTTATATCTGCGAGAGGAGACAGGCATTGTTTGTTTTGAATGTTTTTCACAAATTTTTTGTATATATCTTTTTTGTTTGTTCTCCATATTTTTTATGTATGATTTTTGTTTGTTCTTCTTTTTTCAGTAGAAAAACTACACAAGTGTTAATCTGGTAATAGCCCATAATTCCGCAGTTGTTGAACAATAATTTTATAAATAATCCGTCTAAAAACAACTGTTCTGGCGTCTGGGGAATAAAATAAAATAAAATTCACAAAAATACTTGTTTTTGGAAGGAATTATTTATAAAATTACTGTTCAAGTGGATTACATTCGACGCGTCATGTTTTCCATTGGTGAACTCGACGATGAACGCTGGAGTCGTTAGTGAGTTCGAGGTAAGTTTGAGGCAGCTACTTACCTGCAGACTGCGACAAATTCCTCTCGGCAGTTGGCACCTGCCTCGAATTGTTCGCGGCGCGCAGAGATTAGTAATGCATGTCTTATAGCGAGCTGGGCGGCGCCGCCTGCATATTAAGTGGCCCAATTTAAATTGTAAATAACTTCTCAACTATTAAATGTTCATTTGCATTCCAAAAGAAATGTCAGCATGAATTTATGTAAGCGGCGGGTGCTCCCTGAGGAGGAGTAGAGGAGCGGGGTGGAGGGGGAGGGACTCCGCCTTCACCGTGCTAATCACGTCGGCAGGGA
>JARYHS010000315.1:0-14529 GCA_031002005.1 Vandiemenella viatica | reverse complement strand
CATTTTAAAACCGGCATGACCAACGTAACATTCTAAAACTTTCCGACATGTGTTCATCTTAGATTTCAATTTCATTTGGGGTGGTGCGGTCTGTTCTGTTTCACGACTTGTGATCTTCGGCTAATGATTTTCTCCGATTGCCATTGCTAACTGTGACTTTTGTAACTTCTGTGAAAATTTTCAAGAATATATAATTCAGTTATCCGGATTCAGACTTTCATTTCTACTTTAGTATCTTTCTTACAGGAGGTTAATCTGTAAGTGGCGACTGTGGTCATCTTTACAGTTAGCATTCTACAAGGTTTTACACGGTTATAGAACTTTTTACGAACTTTGACAACTTTTGGATGACTTTAAGTTTAGGTGGAGAAGCCGATACTAACCCCGGTAGCAGTTTCGACCCTAACAATATGTACCAGTAGTCATAACCTTATTCACCACGATTCTGATCACCAACCACTAAGTATGACTAATGACAGATGACTTGTTAAGTGAAAATACAGTAGAACTCCAATTATCCGAACTCCGATTAACCGAATCGCTGATAATCCGAATCGCTTTTTTAATTAAAACGGAAACATACTGCGATTCAAAAAAATAATGATTCTGCCTACGTACCACATGAAACTTCTCACTGTGAAGCGGATGAGCGACTTTAATGCTAGAAAACAGATGAATGCAATCAAACAGCTTACTTTGACAGAGATGTTCAGCAAGCAATGACTTATTTACAGCACGGTATGTACGTATAGTACTAATGTACAGCACTTGTAATTACGCATAACATGTAAGAGTGTTGCCTTTACATTCAATAAATTAAAAGCTCTTTTTCTTTAAATACAGTTTTTTCTCCCGTTTTCAACATACATTAATTAATTAAAATAGAACCTTTTTCAGAAAAATTTCCAATTATCCGAATTTTCGATTATCCGAATGGGGTCCGGTCTCAATTGTTGAGATAATTGGAGTTCTACTATAAGTGGGAATCAATAGTAAAGTGATTGAATAATGTCAGGCCTCGCAGTGGTGCTTGGAGTGCACCTGATCATAGACTACATGTGAGAAAGACTTGATCGGACCAGCAACGCAGCTAAACTAGGGACAGGCCGTAGAAATGCTAACTAAAGCCACATGCTAGCTGGTAGGTGCTACTTTGAAATTTCTTGTTAAACTGACACACAAGTCATTGGCAGCCAATATTCAAGTACCTAACATAATACTAAAATTATAGAAATAATCTCTTAGGTTGCATCATTCACTCACTGTTCCCTGCCCAGTTGTGATATTTTTCATGAATTTATCATTAGCTGTCCACTTAGCTGCTTTTAATTCCCTGATTCATAGATTTTCTATTACATTGTTGCTCCTTTACTCTATTCTTTTCTCACAATCCCATGCTTAATCCTCACATCGCTATTTGCAGTTTGCAGATTCTATGCTACTCCTATTTCTTTTTTAATTTGGCACAAATATTTCTTTCCCGGCTCTATGTAAACTATTTGCACTTCCTACAGTAGTTGTGCCTTCCTTCAACATACAGAACTTTTCCCTAAAATACCTCCTCAGTGCTGAAACTATTGCCTTGCAATAACTATACATAAACCTCCATCATTCTTGGTTATCAATTTCCTGAACTCTCTTTTGACTGTTACAACTGCTTCATTAGTTTGTATTCCCTGTGTCATTTGAGATCACACATCATGTACAATAGGCTTTATTAAGAAAATGTATGGAACATTATGTCCCATTCTTTTATGCTATCACTAAACCCTCCTTCCCTCTTTCAACAGTTTGCTACCTTGTATTTCTAATTCCACCTTCCATTTAAAATCTGGTATATTTAGATCACCACCTATTGTGACCACTTTATTTCAACCTCTGAACTCTGAATATGAAATCTTCCTCATGGTTCTAATTTTGATCATTCACGATTCCAGTTCGGTAAGCTGCTATGACTTATATTTTCAATTCCCCCCCCCCCCCAATAACTACTCACAGCAATACATGTTTGTCTGTAAATAGATGTGTGACTTTGTTGACATTGAGGCTTGCGTGAGCTCAACCACATGTTTCTCTCCACTTGATAAAGGGTTAACCCAAAAATATTGTTTGTATATTTTGTGTTGCTGCTGCCCTCCTCCCTTCAGCTTTGGTGAGTGTTGGGTATAATTTATCTTTCCTCTCCACATACATATCACCTTGCAGCAGTTATTTCACTCCATTGTTACATATTAAATGTGATAGTCATCACTAATCAGTATCCTCCATTTTTATGGTATACTCAGTAACCCTTGGGGACAACTGCATTGTTTTGAACTCGTTTCTCTAACCAAAACTCAACTCCTATAGCTAAAAAATTCCAACCTGGAAAGATAAATCAATTTGACTTGCGTTTTTAGATGGTTTTGGTGAAAAATTTTCATTTAAATTTATTTTTGTTATTGTTGGCAGTCTGTTTTGATTTTAATCTAGAAATGGTACAGTACGGACATTAGTAATAACAGGTGTCAAATCAGGAGCAATGTCTGTCTTTAAATTTTCTTTTCTTTCTTGAACTGATTAACTTTTTCTCTTGTTCAGGTATAGGCCATTTCCAGTAAAACCTCTAACATTTTATTAGGGACTAACTGGTGCCTACCGCTTCAGTCATGTGTGTCAAGAATTTTTAATGGTTTTTCTGTTTTTGCACGGAATCTTAAATATTTCCAGGGGATAAAAAGTGGCCTATGTTACTCCCTGCCATATCAGCAGCCCTCCAGTGAAAGTCCTTTCAAAATTGATTAACACACTAAGTATGTTGCATGTAATTATATTTTTTAATAGCTGAAGAAGCTTAAAAAGTGTCAGATTCAAGAACATTCTACTACATTCTAGATGATTTCAGAGATTTTTTAGAATACTTTGGTCAAAATATGAAAATGCCCTAGTTTGACCACTTTCAACCACTATATCTCCAACACCCCCAATTACTGACATGCAACCACTAAAGTGCATGATAGGAAACTTGAGGCTACTACCATACACGAACACCAGTGGTCTGCACTAGGTAGTTATAACTTCAAGGTGAAAATAGGGACAAACATACAATGAAATTAAATGCACTAAGTAGTGAGAAGGAATTACAAATTGGGATAAGAAAATGAGCCAACAGTTTCCCTGAGATGATGAATGTAGGGCATGAACACACGGAAAAGACAAAAACGCACATAAATATAAATTTTCAGGTCTATCCCTTTATCAACAGGAGAACAATATGGGCTGTGGGCATGGTATACTTTGCCACCTAAAATATAGCAGTTATTTTCTTGTGATTGTGTATATTTTTTTAAATGATTTACATCTAAGGATGATAATCTAATCTAGAGTTTTATTGGATGTACATTGTCAAAATGACTGGCCAAAAACCCTCTGATGTAATACAAGATTTTTTGTTTTTTTAGGAAAATCCAGACTATGAAAGTTCTGCAGTTGAGAAACCATCTACTTTGAAAACAAGTTCCTTGGAAGAAGTAAGGATCAACTTTTGCCTATGATGCAATTTTTATGACTTGTAAACGTGCCAAAACTGAAGGCAGAATTAATGTGTTGGCCTCCATCATGATACTGAGCTGAATACTTATCGTTTCTCATTTACAATCACTTGATTTAGAGGTCACTGGAAATATTGTACATTTTGTTCAATTTATCTTTTACCACCTTTTTTTTCAGAAGCTGTGTAACAACAGCCATGATTATTATTTGACTTCATTTACTTTGTAGCATTGTTTCCAAAAACAATTATAATTATTAATCACTGATGTACTTATTTCTTTGTAAGGTTGAAAAGGAGAGTGGTGATCAGTTTTTGGAAGTTACTGTGACTGATCCTCAGAAAGTTGGAGAAGGAATGGGATCTTATGTAGCTTACAAAGTAGTTACAAGAACAAACATACGTTTATTTAAAAAGAACCACTTTCATGTAATGAGGCGTTTCAGTGATTTCCTTGGACTCCATGATAAACTAGTAGAGAAGTATCTCAGACTGGGTCGTATTATTCCTCCAGCTCCCGAGAAGAGTGTTATTGGTGAGTGTATTTGTTAATATGGGCTAGTAGTTGAACTGTTAATAGAAGCCAAAATGGTATACAAATCTCAGTTTAAGCAATAGATCTTACTGTTTCCTTGTTTTACAGAATGTCTTAAAAATTCTGTGTTAGCTATTGATTCTATGTTGTAAAGTTAGAAAAAATTACTATGTTTCCTATAACCTCGTGCAAATTTTATTACAACAACGAATGTTATACTTTTACTATTTGTGGTAAAGAGTGAGAACTTTTTAAAACTATCCTTATGAAATTAGTTGAAAATGCTGCCTTATAATGTTCTTGGATAGTCATAATTATATGAATGCTAAAAATTGTCAGCTAGTTTCATATTTGACTTTTCTCTACCATGTGATGAGACATTATATTTAAAGATCAGTTTATCTTAGATAACTGTGTGAAAGAAAGATTAGAGATAACTTGTATATTTATAAGCAGAATATTTAATACTTCAAATTACATGTAGTTTGACATTAAGATGTTAGCCTGAAAATCTGAAACAGAACAGCACAGGAATTTGTTTTGGCATGCCTTTAAGGATTACTAATATATTTGCACTATTGCAGTGTTTTTACCCTGTAATTTAATATTTTTTTATTAATTCATCTCTTTATCAGGCACTATAAAGGGTCTAAAAGTTTTGAAAGTTCTGTTATTTTTCTAGCAAGAAATTTAGCTTAATTTAAGGAATACTTTTGTCTGTGCATTGCTGAATCATGTCAACAATTCACATTATAGCTCGGAATTTCTCAGATTTTTGCAGCTTGGTTAATATTTCAGAAACATATCCAATACTGATGGGAAGGAGTCTGAAGTGCATCGAGGTCATAAACCTATAAATAACACTTCCTCATTAAAACTATGATCTGAATTTCATGATTGTCATTTTTCCCAGAAAATGGAGACAGAAATGCTTAGAAATTAAAACTTATCACCATGCCAAGACCAAAACTAAAAAATCGATCAAGGAAGCCAAACAAGGACAGTCAAGCCACTCAGCAGCTTGATGAGATCATTGTTTATCTATTGGGACACACTTGCAAGGTACTAGATGCTTGGATGATGCTTCAGTAGGCCATTTGTTCTAGACCTGCTAGGGCCAGACTGGTCGTCCACCAGATCTTCTGTTGTGATTTCTGCCTCAGTTGATGCAATTGATTCTCTGTGCTTCTGAATGGCTGGATTCATTCATGTTTGGAATTTCATGATGCATTTTTATGTGCATTTTAAATATCTCTGTGCTCCTGCCTCCAAATTTTTGAAACAATACATGTGAATCAAGTGCTCAAAGATAGAGAATTTATTGGGATACGTTAGTTTATACTAAGTACTTATCTTAATTTTTAAATCTACTATACATGTATAGTTGAAAAGAAGATTATGAAAATATTGGCGACATTGACTGAAGTTTTCTTTTAGGAACGGGGACTTCCCGAAGAGGCTAGGTTGTGCAAGAAGGAATCCCCGTTGTTTGGTTTGATACTCGCTGTTTGAACTAGTGCTGCCAGCCCTACGAATTTATCTGTAGACCTATGTATCTTTTCAAAAAATTAGGAATTTTAAATTTATCTACCTTTTTATTGCCTCTTTTTATTACTAACTGTGCTTTCCTTATATTTGCATACTTGGTAAACTCTCAGCGTATAGTGATACTGAGTCATCAAATTGTCAGTAATTATGAATCGTTTCCTCGCAATGTTGGCTTAAACGAACAATTGAAAAAGAAATAAAGCTCCTATTTTGTTTGATAATAGATTTAATTCAAACTTGAAAGACCGTAATACAGAATTATCGGCGCAGTTTTTATGCACAGTGTTTACTTAGCTCACAATTTAAAACTTCAATCTCAAAATCTTTTGTGTGCAATACAAGAACAACCAGTAAAGAAAATGTAACTATTTCTGAAGTTATGGATCTAGATGAGACAGAAGAAGAAACAGAAAATTCCGACACCGACCCAACTAGTGTTGGTACTGCTGATACTAGTGAATGTTGTACTGGCATAGAGGATGAATAAAATTGCTACCTTATAGATACATTTATGAATCATTATGTAAAACATTATATGATTCAGTTAGATTTAAAACAAACATGTAAAATTTAAGTTCCGTTAATAAAACTATAATTTATCAAATATATTGTTTTCTGAAGAAAAAAACATTTAGAAAAAAAACAAGATGCTAAGTTTTTTTCGTGTGAACAAAGCTGAAGGGGAAAAAAAAAAAAAACATTTTCAGTTTGCAACACTAGTCTCGACAGACAGTGTTATCGATTCAAATGGTTCAGTGACCAGATAGTTTGTGCTACCCTAGTCCTTGAACAAGTCACTCTGGAAATTATGAAACTGACTGATAATGGGCATCACGAGTAATGTATTTTCATCCCATGCACTTTGGAGTGCAGACATCTCCCCCTTTACCTCCCCAAGTGGCAATCCTAAAAAGACATTCAGATTTCATATCGGAATACTGCTTTCCCCCCAGATAATTTAGAATATTTTATACCACTAGACCACAACATTTGTGAAAATGAGATTGATAGTGAAGCCTGTAGTGAAGCCTCTGGAATGTCAGGATAGTTAGACACAGCTGAAAATTACTTGGAAGTTATTAACTGTTGGTCTGACTAGCTCTTTTGCAGCTTGTCAATAAATAGTAATTTTAGAAATTTGAGGATATGTTCTCCATCTATTTTTGTAGTTGCTCTATCCATATTTATCTAGTTTTCTTATTCTGGCTGCCCTTTTAATTAACCAGGTTTATCTAATTAGTGGTTAACACTTTGACCTTGCATTCTGGAGGACGGGGGTTCATATCCGTTTCTGGGCATCCAGATTTGGGTTTTCATGGCTTCCCGAAATCACTCCAGGTGAATGCCAGGATGCTTCTTTCAAAAAGTCCATTGCCAAATTCCTATTCGTTCCTAATCCTGAGTCCTTTCCCACCTCTAATGACCTTAACAAGGTGTAAGACCATATAAAAAAATAGTTCTAAGTCTTTACAAGACAACAGGGCTATTTTCTCAATAGGCTATTTGACAGTATTCAAAATATTTACAAATTGTAGTCATTCACATAGGTTAATGCTTAAGGAAGCAATTTTAGTTAAATTTGAAAAGAAAGATGGATTGTTTTTATTTAAAAAAGTGAAATAAAAATCAAATTTTTCTTACTTGTTATGTGGCAGAAAACTCTGTGGGATTGGAGAGCGCTTTAGTGACGTCACCTGCCTGTAGGCGCTGCGGCTGTGTATGCAGTGTTTCCCGCCGTCTAAGTTTTCATCTATTTGTTGCTGGTTATCTCTTGTTACTAATGAGATTATGTGTTGAATATAAAATGAAGAACAGCGGAAAAATACCGAAAATTATTTGTCGGACTAGCTATAGAAATAACCACTGACTTTTATTTACCAAGTTTGAGAATGTAGCAACTTCAATTTGAGAAATCCTTCATAAGAATGACTAAAATTTTAGATTAAGTTAGTTGTTTTAGGAGATATTTACGAGAAAAATGCATGTAGTATAGGGTAAGCACTGGATGTTGTGGACAATTTTTCTTAACTACAGATAAATAATTATGGATAAATTATAATTTCTTTCCAATGAAACTGAATTTATTGTTTATTTATTTACCGACCGTGTTCACTTCACCGCACATAGAGAATGTGACGTTTAAGTGTTCCCTGTTAACGAGAAGGTAAGTAACAATGCCATGGTGTTCAGGTAGCTACATGGTTAAAGAGTGCTATAGGAATTTGAAGATCCTATATTAAACCTTGATTAGGATAATATTTTTTCGTGTGTACATTTTTTTTCTTTTTTTTTTCTGTTTGCCGTTTGTTGCTTTACAGAATCATGTTTTCATTAGAAGTCATAAAACGCCATGAAACGTTTGAAACATAAATTGCTGTCATACAAGAAAACTTTTATAAAAAGATAACCTCCTGCTTTTGATTTTGAAACATACCAGAGATACTTCATCATTGCAACAAAATCCAAGTACTCGGCCGGTGAATAATATTATTGTGTTAACAATAACATTGCACACTTATCTCGCAACAATTTTTGGAACTCTTTGAATACTTTTTGTTGAAATTTTTATGTGACGATACAACTGTATGTTACATTTCTGACATAAATGCATCTATTTAAGCAGTATTTACTTTTAATGCGCTAGTAATTTTCATTTTTTTAAAAACTTTTCATCGGTGTGCAAATAACGTCCAGTTTCAGTTTTGAAGTCCTTTTTGTTATGTCTCAAATGTTTATAATACTTTTGCTATTCAAAAATTTGAGAAACATTCAGAAAAAAATTTGGTGGATTTTAGAAAAGAATATGCGGCGCTACCAACAGCAACTAGTATCTAAAGAAAATGCTCACAAATAACAAAACATATTCCATAGTGAGGATCGAACCTTAGAACTCTGACTTCACTGATACTCGCCTTAAAAAGCGTACTACATTATCTCAAAGAAATTATGGTGCCAAATTATATTTACAATAAGTGATATGTGACTTAGTCACAATATCGTCTTGGTTTCTATGAGCAATTGCAGAGACTTTTTTTTTTACTATTTCAGCTAATGCAGGAACACTTATGTTTATTTGGAGAGTTTTTATTGTTGTGGTTGTAAATTGATGTAATACACACTATTTATAAACCATATTTCCAACAATTTATACACAGATTCAGAGAAAGAAACCAAACGTTACATAGAGTGAGCGCCTGCAGGCATGTGACGTCACGAGTATCGTTGGCCCGCACAGCCAGCAAAGGAGCGTTTGGTGGGCTTCAAATACTCTAATTTTAACGTTAATTTTATGTAAAATAAGCACTTTTGTCAAAAAATAAATAGTACCTGGTAAATAACATGTATCAATAAACTATTTAAAACCATTTTAAAGAATAGTCAAATAGCCAATTGTATGGTTTTACAATTAATGATCATGGTCTTGACATGTCCCAATTAACTGGAGCATCAGCACTAGAAGAAGATAGTTCTAACATGTTTCAAACCAGATATGGGTGTTTTCTCCTAGCTGAGGTGATGAAAGATTGAGAATAATGCTTTTTCATCTTCATAAGCAAATTAATAATAATTAAAAGATGATTCTCTTACTAAATTTTAATAGTGTAATCAAATGTTATCTGTTCTTTGATTAAAGATGACAACTGTAGACATTTAGAAATCTGTTTATTCATTGTTTTCTCTTGTTTAGGAACGACAAAGGTGAAAATGTCTAACCAATCAGAGCAGGGATCTCCTTCTGATTTCATAGAGAAAAGGAGAGCCTCATTGGAACGTTACCTAAATCGAACAGCTTCTCATCCTGTATTAAGTGTGGATCCTGATTTTAGAGAGTTTTTAGAGTCTGGTAAGGATTGGCAGTTTTGAGGCATTTGATTGAACTACACCTCACAATACTACATTTACTTGCAGTCAGATGTAGCTATTGTTTTACTTGTGTTCATAATGTGTTAAAGGATTTTCTTGTCTACATAAATGAGTTAACATTGAAGAAAATCCTTGCGACAGCTAAAATAAGTGAATATATTTTATTTTGTAACCGAGCATTGGTTAAAAAATAAATTGAATCAGTTAATCATTTATTTTTTTCATCAGAACATTTGATTACTTTTGCCATCTTCTCCAGATGCTGAATTGCCAAAGGCGACAAATACCTCAGCTCTCAGTGGAGCTGGTGTTATGAGGTTATTCAACAAAGTTGGAGAAACTGTCAATAAAATTACATATAAAATGGATGAAAGTGATCCAGTAAGTTTAATATTTTAAAATCCATGGTGTATTTGTAATTACCTGTACAACTTGTTACAAATTAAAGTTTCAAATAAAATTAAAATATTGCAGTGGTTTGAGGACAAGACCCAACAAGTGGAAAACCTAGATCTACAACTTCGCAAATTGCATTCAAGTGTGGAGACCTTAGTTTTGCACCGTAAGGATCTTGCAGCACTTACATCATCATTTGCAAAGAGTGCTGCAATGCTTGGCAACTGCGAAGAACACACCTCTCTTTCTAGGGCATTAGCACAACTTGCTGATGTTGAGGAGAAGGTATAAAAAAATATTGATGTTTCTAGTTAATGTGTTAGTCTTGATACAGTTTTAAAATTCAGGGTTAATAATTACCCAAGTTTCTTGACAATCGTCTAAACTTTAAATAAAAATAATAAACCTTGAAAGTTCCTGAAGCAGGAAGTATTTCACAAGTGTTAATATCTATATTGATTCATTCCTATGTTATTGACAAATCAGTTGCTAAAGTCAGCTTGTAACAATAAAATGGGCTTTGGTGTTCACTTACATTAATTAAGGAACACTCGTGAACCTTTTCTTATGTATACATATGCTGCGTGGATGCTATTTTTTTTTTTTTTTTTTAAATATTGCTGTGGATGATTGTCAGTATGACCAGGATAAAGCATGCAACAGCTTCCCCAACAATTAGTTAACAGATTTGCTGATGGATAGCAAAAGGTTGGAGGTTAAAATAGAGGCCTTTTATGAGATTGTATTCATATATTAGTTTTATGTTAATTAAATAGATGAACACTTAGAAAGAAGGCATATGGTATTCAGAATATGTTCACAGAGGGATGAATAATGTGGTTAGTCAGGGTGGCCACCATTTATCAACAAAAGTAAACTTACACACTTCCATGGTCAGAGGAGGTGTATATTTTGCAGTTGTATCAATATACGGAGGACCCAAGGAGACTGAGCAAAGCTGTGGACAAAAAGACGTGCTGAAATTTATTGGAGTTTTGGAACTGAAAGACTGCAAGAAAGTTAGGAACTACAGAATGTGGTGGACAAAGAATTCAGGCAATTGCTTGTTGGAAATTGTACTGAAGTGAATGTGTCATCGAAACAGGTTTTGTTCCTTGCAGCATTTATTTTCCATACAACTTTTTAGCATCTTTGATAAGTAAAATTAACATTTTTAAATGGTGCCATACAGCTAGGATTCTGTGTAGGAAAAACCACCCATTGAACATGGTTATAGTGTAATCAATTATGTGACTTTTATTTTTGCTTGACTGAAGTTGATCCTCGTCCTATATCAGAGGTATACCTTACTGGAAACCGAGTTTTATAACTGAATTAAAAGCTTCCTGTGTCTTCGGAATCTTTAATGAACTCAAAATCGATGTAATAATATTTATTTCTAGTTACTGAATTGTTCCTGTTTGTAGTAGAAAATTTAGCTGTAGTGCATAGGTTTATAATTAATTTTACTGAAATTGTGTTTTTGATATTTTTTTATCACTTTCAAACCATTGATAAATTGACATTAATTTATAGTATGCAATGACCTTCCTCTTTTGTTAGATAACAATTGAATTAGGCAGCATATTTATTTCAGAGCTGCTATTTGTTCTTGAAAAGGCTGAAATTGCTTTGTTATTTATTTAAAGATTTCAGGTTGTACTTTTTACCTTTGTGTTTGGTCTTTTAACAAAAATTCCAGGTTTATAATTTTTGCAGGTGGAAGCCCTTTACAATGAACAAGCAAATGCAGATTTTTCTATTTTTTGTGAACTGCTGAAGGACTATATAGCACTTATTGGTGCAATTAAGGTAAACAGACTAAAATATACAGTGTAAAAACTTTGCAATTTTTTCATTCTTTTAGTTTTTAGATAATTCAGTTTGATATTCAGTTGAACCCTCAAACCTGTACATACTAATAACAGTAATTAGGGCCGATTTTTTTTTTTTTTTTTTTTTTTTTTTTTTTAAATTTGTAATAAAAATGCATGCAAATTGTCACAGAAATAAATTATTAAATATTAATTGATAATTGAGGCATAATGTAACTATTTTGTATAGTGGTCATAAATGGGAAAAATACATTTATTAAGAGGTAAAATTGACACTATCAAGAAATGTTTTGGAAACAGAGCATTTCCTTCTTCTAGTTTTCTCCCTGCCTGCTTTATTTTTTATTTTATTTTTAAATTATTTTTCTGATAAAGAGGCTGTTTCATAGTCCAGTAATGGGGTCGTGAAAAGGGGTCTCTCAAGCTTTATATCACAGATTGTTTTTTCCTTGTATGCATTGGTGAGAGTATGCAAAACCCAAATTTTCGACCTCCCTCACCTTTGTCACAATTTTCTGTGACCAAATAACATCAACATTTTGGTACTTTTCGGTTTTACGTCTATAGCTCCTTCCTGATGAGTTCTAGCAAGAAATACTTTATTTCTATTTTGAAAGAGGAAAAAATTTCCTACAACTTTTGTAAAACAAATTTTTTTCTAAATTCAAAACTAAGTGAGCTACATTTCTTCTAAAATCAGCAAAATTTCATACTTTTCCTAAAAGGTGGGTTTCTACCTACTTTGTCGCTCTAAATGATTTGGAGCCACTATAAATTTAATTGATATATATATATCTATTTCTGTCTGGCATAGTATATGTATGTACTGGACTTTGATTTCTGATGGTCAGTTCAATAATCATATATCATTGTTGGCTGGGAGATCTCGAAGGATTGTTCGGCTGCCAGGTGACAGTGTTTTTAATACGCCACACTATGTGCCCATTTGTGGCTATCTAACCTAACCAGGTAATTATACTGGGTGTAGGCTCATCCAATCAGAACCAGAGAAATGTTCTGGCTTACATTGTTACACAGCATGCTGTGGTGGAGACCAGGATTTCTATCTCCACTCCTAGGAGTCTTAACCACTTAGCTACCAGCCCACCATATTACTCATGGTATTTGTACCAGTTTGAAAAACTATTTGCAAAAATGAAAGTATAATGTTATGGCACAAAGTTTATTCACACAGTCAAAATGAAGTCATAATTAGTCAAAAATTAGTCATCAATCCATTTCATTTTCATTTGGATGGTCTGAAACACTATTTTACATTTGAATTTGCTCCACAGTTCAAGGGAACAAAATTTTCTATCTTTTCAAGATGCAACATAAATTTATTTTGTTGTGAATGGAAGGTTATTTGGCATCACAGTGAAAACTTTTGTTCCATCTATGGATTATATGAAGCCTAATTGAGAATGCACTATGCTTCCAATATCACAGTTATATTTGACAGATACCGAAGTGATGCTGCGCAGAGAGGCATAATGGCATCAGTAAGGTTTCATCATTTGAAAATAACAGATACTTCAGCAGACATCATTTTAAGTGATGCAGCAAATGAGAGCAACAAGAACCGTGTAATTTTGACACTAATGCAAAAACTGAAAAAGGAGGTATCAAAATTCAACAGGCAAAAGAAGATGCAGTGGATTGATTGTTGACACAACTACTTCAAAAGAAGCAAAATCTGACAGTGTGAGTACATTGGCTGTCTCTTTCTGCTAATGGCCATTGATAACACTTACGAGAACTTGTAGTTCCATAAATCAGGTAAATCTAAGGAAGCAGGTTTGATATTCAACCACTTTAAGTTTGAACCTCCACATATCCTATTTATATATGAATTAACAGGATGTGATACAATATTACCATTTTTCGGCTACAGGAAAGAAAAATTCTGCTGCCTCATTCAACATCAACCACATCTGAAAGTAACATGCATGCTAATTTCTCAGAACTCCTAGCCTCCAGAGATGGATCTGGAGAACACACACAGGAACAGCTCATCTTGGAACGGTACAGACAAATTTCTTGTGGAACATTGGAAGGCTCAGATACGAAATCTACCCAAAAAATTCATTCAGCCTAGCCCGGTTTCCACCAACTTCAGATGTGGCAACGTTTCACTCAATACGTATGTACCACAAAGTGAAAGCAATGCTGGGTCAAGAAACTTACTCATTGCCAAGGGAGCGTGCATAAACAACGTAGCTCCATTTTGGCCTCCTGTGAACCCCCCCTCCCCCCCACGTAGCCCTAAGTGGCTTTTGCCCCCCTCCCCCACCACCACATAGCATGTAGCTTTTTTCCCCTTTTGATTCCAGAAGACATTTTGTACTGTTTTCTCTTGTCAGACTATTGTACATTACAGAGATAATTAACTGAGGGAAAATAAATATTCACTTGCTGTTGTGAGTTCTATTCCTCATTTTAACTGTGAAAAATGTTATGAAAGGAAATCTACGTAGCCTTGTTCGGAACCCCCCTCCCCCCACGTAGCCTAGCGTAGCCTTACAGCCAACCCCTCCCCCCCCCTCCTGGACCGAGCCAAGTAGTTTGTGCACGGTCCCCAAGGGGATGAAGGAAAGGCTCATCCAATCTTATCCCAGTTACAATAATAGAAGACGCTGCACCTGAGTTGTAACCCTTCCTACAAGAAATCTGGTACTTAACCATGCAGCTGTCGCAAATCAGGACTGTACTGTTCAGCTGTTTGCAGAAACTACTGTGGACTGTATTGTGTAAACATTCCTAAGACTGAAGTAGATGGAGAGGAAGCATTCTTCAACCTCAAAGCTGCTCCTGATGCAATG
>JARYHS010000305.1:0-11195 GCA_031002005.1 Vandiemenella viatica | reverse complement strand
TAGTCTACCTTAGTAATTTTTTAATTCTATTTAATTTAGGTAGAGCGCAAAAGCATCAGTGAGAATCTCCTTATGGTTTATTTCATAAATTCTAATATTCAATTTCAGATAAATTGTTAATTATTTTGTTGATAATTATTTCAGTCTGTGACCTTCTTGCCTAAGAAAGAAAAATTTCCCACTCACTCACCTCTCTGATTTGAGATCATGATCATCTTATCTCTTCCATATATTGCTTGCTGTTAATATGATTATTACTTCTGTTAATATCCATCAGTGTCTCATTGCCATAAGATACCTTGTACATTCTGAATATATTTTTCATTGTTTCCTGTCTTCCAACTACTTCTAGACCAGCTGTTTTATTGTAGCAGTTAATAAAGGAGCATGTGTTCCATTGCAATTAAATTAAATATGTATAGATTCAGGATCTCTTTGAGTTCATAATAAGTGCCTTAATATAGCCTGATTTAGCAACTGGAGTGCAGTCAAAGATGACATGACCACAAGCTGGCACTCGATTTCAGGCACAAGGGTGTGAGAAGATTCTTGTTTTAGGTAAAGGTATCGGGTATTGGAATAAGTTACCAAGGGAAATGATGAATAATTTACCGAAAATGTTGAAAGAATTTAAAGTTAAAATTTGTAGACGGCAGGGTGCAGAAAAGGGAGAAGATGGTGTGTAGGGAAATTGCCACCGGAGCGTGTGCTCCGTTGCAATAATTTAAATTAAATGTATTATGTGACAATGTACATAAACAAATTGAAATGGCCTTTCTTGAACACCCTCAAACTCCCATACTTGTTAACCATAATGTGGGTCTCATACTTTGTCAAAATACAAAAGCAATGTTCTTGTCAAGCTTTTGTGTCCCAATTTCCTCACTTGCCTGGTACATCCACTAATAACCCATTCCCTTCAACGCAGAATTTTGAAATGTCACCCTATTACCTGCCCAATAAATAAAATAAATGTTGGTGGGGTAAGAAAAAGAACAGGAGCAGCTATAATCTTTACTTTCTTGGGTCTGCTCATCTCTTCCTAAATTGTATTGTTTGCAAATTTTTCAAACATATCTTTCCAGTTCATGGGTCTCTATGTAACACTATAATGTTGCTTGGGGTAGGACAACATATTCAATATTAACTGCAACTGTAGATACAGAAGAAGGCCAGGCAAAGTTGCCAGGCTAAGGTTTTACAATGTTTTAAGGTACTTACAATATACCTAAAACTATAAATATTTTAAAAATTGGGAGTTACAAAGTTCAACTATGTCAGTATATATGAGAGGGTTGGTAGCGCCAGACACTGAAATCAATTGAAAAAAAAAAATAAATAAATAAATAAATAAGTAAATAAAAAATAATAAAAAATTTCTTACTTTATTTTAATCTTAAGATTAAACTATGAACTTCTACAATCATATTAATTCAAAGTTAGTATTTGTAATTTTTTTTAATTGAATTAAATTTTAAAAAAATCAGCCCTAAATTTTTGGCAACACAAACTTGGCGGGCAGCCCTTTAAATAGTCATTAATGATGGCAATTGCTTTTTGACCTTGCAGAAATTACAGTAATAATGGATAACTGAAGACAGTCTTTACATTCATGTACTGAATTCAGTCTTAAAAGTTTCTTCACATTGATGCATTTGTTCTCTTTTCCTTGATTTTTTTTTTCTAAAAACTTTGCATATTTTTCTTGTATTCAATGTCTTATTAGCACTTTATCTTTTTTGTTTTTTCATTTCACCCATTTTTAATACCTTTAATTTTTCTGCCTATTCTGTACACTTCTTTATATGGTGAAGATGTTAAAATCTCACTCTTTTGGCATTTTCAAGCACGTGTAGCCTTGTAACTAAGCGTTTGTTTATTGTCTTATCAGTAAGTGGTGACAGTTGGTATAATAAATCTGTCTTGCTGGTTCAAGGCATTGGTTGACTTGCAGGCAATATATGACTAGTGGAGGGCACTGGTGATGAAGAATGGGCTGCCGAAGACTGATTTGAGCAATGCCTGTCATCAATGGTGGTAAAAAATCTATGTCAATGATGATTTTAGGATTGATTGGATAATATTGTGAATTTCAAAACACTCAACACAGTCCAGTACTAGAAATGTTACAAATGCTAGTATAAAATTTAAATACACATAATGTCCTGCAACTTTAAGCAATACAAAAATATGCACACTTACTTGTTGTATTTGATAACCTCCAATGAAGAATGACAGGAGCAATGAAAAATTTCTGCCGGGAACCAACCATACCACAAAGGGGTATTTGACACAAAAAGTCGATCAAAATTATTTCTCTACGTAATTTGTATTTTTATTTCGTTTCTTTTGTGTATTAGAACTTACAACTATGAAGTAGGAGTAATCATAAGTAACACATACTATTGATACACACTTAATTACATAACAAGCGAATAAACAATAATCATACATGTACACTTAAATTAAATCATTCTGATGAACTGTCCCATCCCTCTTCGCCGCAAGCTTCAGACTACGGATCGTTCTCTACTTGAGTACTCACGTCCCATTAAAGCAATATTTCAATAATTTCTCGTTTGAATGATTTACATTTATTTCCCTGATGAATCTCAAATATGGATCCAAAGTCAATAAAAGTCTATTAATGACATCTGTGTTGCACTGAACACGGCTAAACTCTCTAGAGTATCTCTCCCTAAATTGTCGAAATTATTTGGTTCTAACTTCTGCTGATTCGGACAGAGTGCATAGAGAGAAAAGTTCATACTCTATTATAATTGGGTCCTCAATCAATAATTCATGCTGTATGGATACATTGGATGCCATGAGTGCAGTTCAATGTACATCTTAACCATTTCGTGGCAGTGGGAAGCAATTCTTTTTTGTGTTTATCTTGTTCCCACTTTATGATATTCACAGAATAGTAGAAAACCTGTCAATCAATGTTTTGTTAATACCTGTAATCTCTGCGATATTGTTTGCTACAATCAATCAAATCATCGAAAGATTTTCTAGGCCGACCCACATAAGAAGGATTGGATTTTATAGAGATTTCGATACATCCTAGTAACGAATCATTGTATTTCCTTAAAAATACACTCTCAGTTCTCTTAGCAGCCTGCCATTTTGTTTTAATTTTCAATTTAAGCCTTGAAAACTTTTGTTCGAACTTTTGTGTTTGTTCGACCTTGAATGTCGGTTGATTTAAAATATGTTCTTCGACTAATTCCAACTTCTGCACAAAACGTTTTCCTTTCTTGTTGTTTACTCATATCATAAATAACTTTTTGAGTCAAGAGCTTGATATCAGAAGAGCCCACAGCAAAGAAAATCTTAGATGAATTAATGTGACAGAAAAAAGTAAGTTTGTTTTATTTTAAAGAAGCTAGAATTAGTTTTGGACAAATAGATGTTTGGCACTTTTTGGCACCTAGTTTTCAATGAAACACCAAGATAGTTCACTAAACTAAAACCCTACAAGTAATCAGTACCGGGAAAGGTCGGCAAATATAAAAAAATCACTTTTTAAACAGCTTGCAAAAATGTTCAGAAATATGGGTGTGCGATACTTTTGGATGTATGTTACTATTATTTCAATTCTATGTACTTGGCTGTTCAATATCTATCATTAAAATTAACTCTATTCACTTAACATCACTCACAAATTAATATTGTACAACTTAACTGTCTTGTATTTGCTTGGTAACAGTATGTGTGTCTTGCAATATGCTAAAAGACAACTGTTCACAGGATTGGTAAAGAAGCTTATCAAAAAAACATAGTGGGCTTTTGTTCTATTAACATCTGCCTAGAGTGAGGTAGATCCAGGATCTTTAAAGTTGCTTGAAATTATTTTTGACTTTTGATTGGCTTTTTGTGTCAAATACCCTGTGTGAATACACTAGTGTGTAACTTATTTGGCACCCTTGCCACAGCTCAGTTGCACTTGTTTTTACACTATAGCCATAATTTTTTGGACACAGCATGGTTGATGTCTTAGAATTTTAAACATCTGGGGTTACCCATCATTCTGGGCTACCTAACCTTTCCCAACCAGTGTTTTTTAGTTACCTTTGCTAATATAATTAATTTAAAAAAATTACTGAAATCGCCTCTTTGCATCAAAATAAGGAATCATGGATTAAAAATAACCTAAATTTGCAAAACAGTGTTAAAGCAAGTTTACATAACTTGCAGCACATAGAAAGTATAATAGGAAGAGGGCAAATTAACATTAACCACAATTTCTAAAAACAAAAGCAAGCTGCTTTATTAAATTCCTTTACAGATTTCATGAACCAAAAAGTTACACCACTGGGTCCATCATTCTTGTGATATTGAAGTTGAAAAACTTTCGTTGCAATATTGATAATGTGTATTTCTTGATTTGGTTAGATTTTCTTTTGCTTGGTTTTTTTAGCATTGTTTTCCTTCTTCTTTTTGTTAGTTTGGCAGCCTTTAGTTTATTTTTATGTGAACTTGATATCAATGCCTATGAAAAACCTCTTTTATGGCTCTTGCTTTTGCACTTATTAAAAGACACACTGTATTTTTGGGCTCACAGTAAAAGAAGTTTCCTGTCACTGAAATACCACAACTGCAACAACTTTTGAATAGATAGAATTATTTTTTGATTTAATTTTTTTATTATTAATATAGACAATTAAGCTTCAAATGATAACACATTCCATTCAGAGCTTTTATATTGAAGATGTTAATCATCCAAAAGGAACAGAGTAGATATTTACCAGGTATAGTGGCAACCACTGCCAGAAGCTTGGGCACTTTGTGCAGATTGATGCCACTACACAAATGTGGTTCTACCATAACAATGCAACAAAACAACCAGACTGGGAATTTTTAGCCAAAACTCATAGCCTGAGCACTTACCAAACATGAAGGTGATAAAAAACCGCAAATATCCTAATAACTCCGAGAAATGACAAGATAATCAGATAGGTCTTCCCAGGGTAACTAAGGGCATTGATTGTAATATGATTTTGCACGTGCGATGACACCAAGATTTGGCCCCAAAAATCCCATGGTTACTTTGCCCAGCTCTCGCCAACTACTTTTTATAATCTGATACTTTGTCAGGGGCGTAAATGAATATTAAGTTAAATTATTATATGGCATAAGACGTTGGTTGAGTGGGGGCTTGCAACACGGCACTGCAATCCAGGCCGCGAATCTGCTGATTGCTGACTTAGCAGGAGCAACGTACGCTCGGTTGTCGCCTTCAAGACAACCGAAGTTTCTTTATAGCTAATCTCTAGATGCTAGGGACTTGAACATGTTATTCTGAACTGACAGGAGCGCCTTGGTCACGTCCGCCGACCACCACGTTATGCGCCACCTTCGCCAATACTTCCGCTAGTCCATATACAGCCAGTAGTATCCTATCGCAGTGTGAACCATACATTTTGGCTGTAACTTGTACATTAGACTACTAAGAATAAACTCACTGTACCTCATCGCTACGACTTATTCTTGTAGTAGAGCTAGAAACCTCTCAGCCGTTCAGACGGCCGGTGTCAGACCTGATAATTCAGGAGAGCAGCTTCGTGCAAGTAAGTCCACTCACACACCACTCGCATTCCTGGCAATTCTTGGGGCCTGTGTGTACTCTGCAGGAAAGTCCTGTACAGATTTGGTGTCAAAGTGATCTTCAAACCCGGGATTCTACAAGATTTGTACCAGAGATTGGAAGATACGATTTGACCTTCGGATTCAAGACTACACGACTTCACAGCTACACGGCTTTGGAAGAGGCTAGGAGGTTGCGGTGCAGCGGCGGTGGCAGAGAGCTACGCGGGCGACGTAGGTGGCAGCCAGCGCGGGCAGTCGGCGTGATGCGACAGCAGCGCGCATAGCGGCCGAGCTGGTGACAGCCAGTGTGCGGTAGCCTGCATTTCGAGACTTCACATTCTGGCACGGGCGGGGTAACAAGGCAGAACTCCGTGCGGTCTCAGCGAGGTGTAGCGCAGGTTGTAGACTCCCCAGGCGCGTGGGCAGCGGGCAGCACGGGCGGAAGTCCAGGCAGTTTGGTGAGTAAATTCAAACTCTATTCATGATGGCAAAGACTCTGCAAACACTCGAGGATGTTGTCACAAATCTGACCGAAGAAAGTGTCTAGTTTATCGGCAGGAAAAAGCAATAGTAGTAATGTTACGGACATAAACGTGAGTGGAAAAAACCAATAGTAGTAATGTTACGGACGGAAACGGGAGTGCAAAATTGCAGTTCCTGGGTACATTCATGGGACAGGACGTGGTGTTTACTGGTAGTCCTGGGGAAATGTCCAAGAGTTTATTGTAAAAATCGAAAATTTTCTAGATTTATTAGAATTGTCACTGGTGGAGAGATTAAGCATCTAGAAATGTCATTTATAAGGAGAAGCGTTTGTTGCACGACGAAGAATTTAAAAATTCTAAAAAGTTTTGAAGGTTTGAAATACGAGCTGTTGAAACTATACAAAGACAAGTCCAGTGCACGTTCATACCGGGAACAATTAAGAAATTTTAAACGGTTACCAGCAGAATCGATAGAGAATTTCACTGCTTGAATAAAATCTTTGAGTAGCCATAGGTATGAATTAACTGGAGAAACTGTACATGATACATCTGGCAAGTACCAAAATGATCAGTTAAACTTGGACACATTGTTAAGCGGTTTGTCAGATGAAATCGCTGAGTATGTAACCTTGCAACGGCCGCGGACCTTTACCGATGGAATAGAGATAGCAACGTTTTTTGACCAAGTAAAGAGCAGAACTACGAGTGAAGGTAAGTGTAAAATTAAGCATGTTTTCCATAATAAAAGAGTGATTAAATGCTGGGAAAGTGTTGGATTTGGACACGATCAGAGGGAGTGCTTCCGCAATACACCTAACAATTTCAGAGGGTGAGGTTTACATGGGAATAATGGAGGCAGAAGAAGTAATTTTAATGGGAGTACTTGCTCTAGCTGCAAGGGGAAATCTACAGGGGGTATGCAAGTCAGTAATGAGGCTAGAAGATGTAACAATGGTGCAGTAAGGGGAAATTGTGGATGAAAAACTATGAGTAACAGAAGTGAGCATCAGGGGATTAATAGTAATTCTCAACGGGGTACTGAGACTGGGCCAATAGAGGTTGAGTGTTCGTCAAGCGGGGGTACTAGTGATTTAAACTAGGAGTGGGTAGGAGTAACCCCAATGGACTACCTAAGGTAATTAACGTTCCTGTCACTCGAAGGCATAGTGATACTGGGGTAAGTGACACAGAATTGGTCCGAGTTGCAACAATAATGGCTAAATGTTGTCGTTTACTAATTGATTCATGTGTGACAGCCTCGTTGTTGTTTGTTGATATTTGTGGAATGGGAGTTTTTGATCCACTAATTGTAAAGTTACAGGTATAGCTATCAGTTGTGAAATTCCTGTGCTAGGGGTAAGAAAGGTAGATATTTTGTAGGGGGAGGAAAGTTTGATATGACATCATATGTAGTTCGTTCATTGAATCTAGTACTGGATGGTATTGTTGGTGTAGAATTTTTGACGAGATATGTTGCAGCTATCGACTTTGCTAAGCATACGATCAGTCTACGAAACCATCTGTGGGACACGTACTAATCCAGCTTCAAAGACCAGATGAGCACTCAAGGGATTCGATAGCCATATCTGAACCTGCTATTTGAGTGTTAACGTCAATTGTAAAGGCAGACACTACCTCCAAATGCTGGCAAAATCATCCATGTTCCCGTGGCAAAAAGCTTGGCAGTTGATCAAGATTCAGTGGTATTAATCGAGCCTCCACAAGATGCTGAATTTTTAGATAAATGTAGGATGAATGTTAAAAGAAGTGTGTGTCATGTTAGAGTAATAAACGAAGAAAAATTCGTGCCAGTAATAGCGGAAAATTTTAGCAATTGTGATTTAGAAATTCCGCGAGGATATACGTTAGCAGTTTTGTCAGTACTTGACAGTACAGATGTCGATGATAGTAATAATAATAGTAATAATGAATCATGTAGTGGAAATGTGAAGCATATTATGTTGAATGATGTAGTTGTTGATATAGATTTTAGAAGTAAGTTAGAACATTTGTCTGGGGAACAACGGGTAAATTGCAGAAGTTACTGGAGGAGTATAAAATTTTGGTGAATGCAATGAAGGCCTTGCCGGCCACGGATCTGATCGAGCATCGAATTGATACAGAGATGCTAAGCTGATCAGAAAGGAGCTGTATCGAATTCCTTTACATCAGAGAGGAGTAGTTGATAAGTTTATTAACAAACAACTAGAGAAAGGTGTGATTCGTCAATTTCAACCCGTATGGGGGGCTCCCTTAATATTAATACAGAAACGATATGAGGATTGGAGACCAATTATCGATTCTGTGTCGACTACAGGGGTTGAATAGTGTCACAACACCAGATGCATATCCCCTACCATCCATAGCATAAATGGTGCGTTAATTAGGGGGATGCCAATTTTTTTCAACGTTGGATTTACAGTTTGGTTACTATCAAGTTCCTGTAGCAAAGCAAGACATTCACAAAACCGCGTTTGTGTTACCCAACGACCTTTTTGAGTTTTTCCGCTGTACATTTTGTTTACACAACACTCCCAGTTTGTTCCAGCGGCTTACTGACACGGTCTTACGTGGAATAAAACCTCATGTAACTTAGATCTCCTGGATGGGTACTCGTTTTTTCGAGAACGTTCGAGAGACACATCGAACATCTAAGAGAGGTTTTTTTAGAGGTTGCATAAGGCAAACCTGACGCTTTCTCTCAAAAAATGCCGCTTTGTAAAAAATGAAACAAAATATCTCAGCCACGTCGTCTCATGGGAGGGGATAAAACTCCACACAAGACTACTCATGGCTGTGAAGGATTTCGCAACTTCTTTGAGTGTTACAGAGCATCAATCATTTTTAGGGCTAGCAAACTATTATAGGAAGTTCATCAAAGATTATGCCCACAAGGCGAAACCTCTTACGGAGTTGCTGTAGAAGGGAGTAGAGTATAAATGGACACCGGAATGTGTTCGAGCTATGGACGAGCTTAAAGAGCTGTTGACGACACCGCCAGTTGTGGCGTATCCTGATCTCGGGAAACCTTTTAATTTTGCTGTGGACGTGTTAGGGGTGGCCCTGGGGGTAGTTTTGTTACAGATAGTTGATGGCAGGGAAAGGCCGGTTTGTTATACTGCGAGACAATTGAGCCCAGCGGAGAGGAATTATAGTACCACAGATCGGGAATTTGCCGGGGATATCTGGGGATCAAATACTTTAGGTGTTATCTCCTAGGTTCGAAGTTTGAACTAGTTACATGCTGCGATTAAGTACCTGTTGACAGTTAATGATCGTTTAAGCAGATTGACCTGGTGGGCTATTCTACTCTTTGAATACGAATACGCTGTCCATCATAAGTCAGGAATTAGGCACCGAAACGCTGATAGCCTAAGTTACAAAGTGAGGGTGATGACAGCCAAGGAAGCTCCCACCTTATGTCAGCTTCATATGGAGCAGTCGCGAATGTGAAAAGTGGCGTAAAAACAGAAGATTTGTGTTGCAGGATGGATTGTTAAGGCGAATAACGAGATATGGAGAGCGCGTAGTGGTACCTAAATCATGGGATGGTTATTCGTAACGGTGTCAAGAATGGTCAGAAGCTTTGTTAATCCAGGAAATTATCAATATTTTTTTTTATTTCCTACTCAGTGACTATCTGTGACCTCGTGATGCAAGATTTTCAGTGGCAAGAAATTTGATGCAATGACAGTTTCTCTTTAATACATTTAGCCACTTTTGTTTTTCTGTCTCGAACGAGGTCTGAAGTTCAGCGTCAATAATCCCTCTATCTGCTGCAAAATTTCTTTCCATTGGGTGAGTTACTTGCGCGATTTTCCAGTCTGAAGGTACTTTTCGCTCTTCTAATGATTTACTGAATATATCAGACAGAAATGGCCCGATTTCCGCCGCATATTCTGAAAATATTCTAACTGGAATTCCATCTGGCCCCGGTGCTTTCCCCCATTTCAGGAGTTCTAATTGCTTTATGATACCTGCAGTATCTATCCGTAATGATTCCATCACCAACTCGACACGGCGTGGGAAAACGGGAACACTATCCTTATTTTCATCAGTAAATGAATTTTTGAATACAGTATTTAGTACGTTAGATTTAGCGCGGCTTTAATTAACCTCTGAACTTTCACGAATTAGTGCTGGAATATTGCTATTGGTACAATTGACTTTTCGTACATACGACCAGAATTTCTTTGGGTTTTCTGTGAGACTCCTAGAGAGAGAGTTGGAATGAAAATCGTTGAAGGCCTCACGCATTACATTCTTAATACGTCCTCTTAACTCAGCTAAAGTTTCTAAATCGCTGCGACACCCCTTCCTTCTTGGACATGCGTGTATCCTCCTTTGTTTTTTGAGTAATCTTTTGACTTCGCATGTGTACCACGGTGGATCATCCTCCCCATTTATTATCCGCTTCGGTATATGTATATCCATACCTTCCCTGACTATTCGTATAAATCGATGCCACATCTCTTCAACGGTGAACTTTTTTGACTTGAAATTATGGTAATTATTCCTCAGGTAAGTTCGAAAAGACTCCTTAGAGGCCTTACTGAATTTGTATACAATCCGCCGTTTTCTCCTTTTTCGCTTGGTCATTAGTCTGATAGTTGCAATTACCGCTTTGTGATCGCTTATTCCTGTGGTCGTTGAAATTTCGGTGAATAATTCTGGCCTATTGGTAACCAGCAGATCTAAAATATTTTCGCTACCGTTATGAGATCGCGTAGGTTCATTAACTAGCTGCTCGAGATGATTATTTGAGAACAATTCGAGAATTACTTCAGAAGCTGCCTTATCCCTGCTACCTATAATGTGAACATAATTACGCCAGTCAATATAAGGCAGATTGAAGTCGCCTCCTAGAATCATAGCATGATCCTGAAAACGGCTAGCTATACTGTTTACATTATTTCTTAACTCCTCGGCGATAGCTATGTCGGAATCGGGTGGACGGTAGAAGGCGGTAGAGGACGGTAGAGTTTTAACCCAGCAACTTTGAGTTTAATCCATATGATTTCACAGATCGTATCGACTTCTATTTCATTACATGGGAGAGATTTACTCACCGCTATAAAAACCCCACCTCCATGAGAATGTAATCTGTCTTTACGAAAA
>JARYHS010000304.1:0-13000 GCA_031002005.1 Vandiemenella viatica | reverse complement strand
AATTCCAATAAATCCCTTGTGACACATCAGTGATTGACACCTTTAACTGTATTTTACAGTACAGCACTTATGTTCCAGGAACGAAATACCGTCTGTTAATCTTACTAATTTCACACCTGGGGAATCTAAGTACGCCAGTCCTATGTGATAAAAATCGAGTCACGCTAAGGCAGTGCTTTCGCAAAGTCTTCTGCTAATCAGTAGCCAGGTACCAAAATGTTCATTTAAGGTGGTTCTACTGCAGTTTTCAGGGAAATTCTCCCCTTTTCCAGGAAATTATTTTTCAATAAATCAGGGGGACGAAATACGTCTGTTAATCTTACTAATTTCACCCCTGTCGAATCGAAGTACGCCAGTCCTATGTGATAAAAATCGAGTCACGCTAAGGCAGTGCTAAGCACTGAACATGCCTGAGACCATCGCCTGTGACCAAGGTGGAGATACTCCCTTATAGAAGAAATCCAGTGCCAGCTTCTACTGATATTCTATTCCTAATTCTTTCACCAAGATCCACCCCTAGCCTCATCACCAACATACCCACAGCACTTCCTCAAACCACCTTCTGTTTTCCAATGATTCCCAATCCAACCCCTGATCAGTTACAGACAGGGTTACCTTCTGTTCGTGCGTTAAAGTAAACCAAAAATTCAAATTCGCAAAGTCTTCTGCTAATCAGTAGCCAGGTATCAAAATGTTCATTTAAGGTGGTTCTACTACAGTTTTCAGGGAAATTCTCCCATTTTCCAGCAATTTATTTTTCAATAAATCAGGACCCAGGGGAGTTCTCCATTCGGCTTAAAATGTTCCCATTTAACGCCAACCTTCGGATTCAGGACCAAGTCTGACATTTGTTTGTAATTGCATGCTTTGTTCAAGTAACCACGATAAAGTTACCATAATGCTCTTAGCTCACTGATAGTTTCATGGTCATCAAACAGGCATCATAACCCACATTTTCATAGAAGATCCCCACACATCGACAAGTATCCAAAGGTGCAGACACTAGTTCTATTGCGCCGAAGATAGCACCCACGCTTGAACTGTCGTAAATTGTTAGGTCAAAGTGGGTGTTTGGATATTTTATCCATTCAGTCCTCATCATCTAAAGTCTAATGCCAGATTGTGGTCATTGCCAACTTAGGCTCCATACACCACTCAGAATTATTTCGCCAATATCCATTCTAACAGCATTATACACCACATACAGCCCCTGACACTCTTCCAATGACATCCAGTCCAGTTCCTTTATTAAGGCACTTGTTGAATATTTTCCACTAATAAATCTAGCTGCTATATTTTGCACCTTGCATTTGATGTACAAAAAATGTGGTCTCCATACTACACTTATATATACAAGAAATGGTCTGACTGTGGGTTTGTACCCAAGTCCTTCGCTTCTCGGGTACATCCCCTCATCACCCCCTCTGTTAAATGATTTTTATGTAGTGAAAAACGTGAGAAACACAATTCGTATGCCAACACAAACGGCAGTAAACTGTAAAGAGTACAGTGAAATGGGAGATTGCCAAAGCCCTGAAGCAATGGTTAGAAGCACACGTTGATGGTGAGCATAATTCTATAACCATATATTTTAGACTCAAATTAACAGAGGAAGTAGACACACGCACACACTTGTACATGCATACAGCGAGGTCGACAGAACTAACAGCAAGCATCATGGAAACGATGAAGTGGGGCAGAATTGTCGTTACCACTGATTAACTGGGCAGAACTATCGTTAAAAAAAATCATCAGACAGACGAGTTTAAGTCAGGTATCACAATACTTACACTTACATGCACAAAGAGAGACGCAGATATACATGTACAAGTCTACACAACTACAGGTACCAATCATGGAAACAAAAAAGTGGTGTAGTACTTTCTTGCCCCATGACTGGCTGAAAAACAGAACTCTCCTTACATATCATCTGCCTGGCGAGATAGAGGGTGTGCAAAAAATGGCATGTTTTCACCATACACCTAAGTATTTACATCATAAATAGTGTTCATCACACACAATTGATTACATTTACCATCAATACGTTTCTCCCACACTGCAACCCTATCTGCCATTCATTAAGAGTGCCCCAGGTACCATGAGTTACAATAGACATTTGACTATCAGCAGATATCAGAACCCCTCATATTCATACTAGGTCTCAACCACAAATCCATACGTATCCACGCACAAGCTCAAAGAAACAGGAACAGCAAATCATACATCCAGACAGAAGAGTTTAATTAATGTATCACCACATTTACAGAGACGCACAAACACTCACATTTCCATGCCTACAGCGAGCTAGACACAACAACCACCCAAATCATGACGACGAAAAAGTGGAGTAGAACCCCCATGGCTCATAACTGACCAAAAAATCATCAGTAACATAATATGTTCCAGGCACCATACTCTTCACATCAATATCATCTCATTTATTTCACACTACAGACCTCACTACCATCCAGTATCATGTGTGCTAGGTACAAAACTGTTCACATCAGCACCAACACGTCTATCCCACACCTAAGCCTTTACTGCCATTCAGTAACATTTACCCCAGGTACCACGAGTAGCAGTAGACATCTGGTCATCAGACAGATATCATAACTCCCATATTCATACTAGGTCTCAACCAAAAATCTGTACGTCACCTCACACAAGCAAGGTATCACCACATTTACGAAAAAAACACACAGAGATAGAGACGCATACACACGTTCATTTCCAGGCCTACAGCGATCTCGACTCAACAACTAGCCCAATCATGGCAACGAAAAAGTGGAACAGAACACGCATGACTGGCCAAAAATCATAGAAAGACACACATAAACACATACATACACACTAACATGTCAATGCATTCAAACAGTTCCATTCATCACCACACATAACTGGAGGAAAAAACTGAAGAGTTACAGGATGTGTGAAGTTTGAAATCACAGCCACATCTCTCCCACACCGCAACCCTTTTTTGTCATTTAGTAACATGTGACCCAGGTACCATGAGTTACAATAGACACTTGTCTATCAGACAGTAATATGTGCCCCCATGTACCACGAGTAGCAGTAGACACTTGGTCATCAGACAGATATCATAACTCCCATATTCATACTAGGTCTCACCCACAAATCCATACGTCACCTCACACAAGCATAAGTGCAGGACAAACGAGATAAAGGAATGTATCACCACATTTACGCAAAAAACACACAGAGATAGAGATGCATTCACACAGTTCCATTCATCACCACACATAACTGGAGGAAAGAGACTGAACATGCTAGATCCAAACTGAAGAGTTACAGGATGTGTGAAGTTTGAAATCACAGTCACATCTCGCCCACACCGCAACCTTTTCTGTCATTTAGTAATATGTGCCACCCATGTACCACGAGTAGCAGTAGACACTTGGTCATCAGACAGATATCATAACTCCCATATTCATACTAGGTCTCACCCACAAATCCATATGTCACCTCACACAAGCATAAGTGCAGGAACAGCACATCATACATCCAGACAAACGAGATAAAGGAAGGTATCATCACATTTACGCAAAAACAACACACAGAGATAGAGACGCATACACACGTACATTTCCATGCCTACAGCGATCTCGACTCAACAACTAGCCCAATCGAGGCAACGAAAAAGTGAAACAGAACACCCATGGCTCAAGACTGACAAAAAAATCATCATTAACATGTGTTCCAAGTAACAAACTCCTCACATCAAAATCATATCATTTAACTCACACTACAGACCTCTCTGCCATTCAGTATCGTTGGTAATATGTACAAAGCTAATTTCATAAGTTACCACATACATACAAGTAATTGCAGGAAAGGGTCCCGACACACGACATCCACACTGAGGTGTTAAATGATAGGCAGATGATAGTATGTCTTTCCAATACACCTCAGTGCTCACCACACATACTTGATTTTTTAATGTGCCATCAGTATACCTTGTGGCTGGAACTAAGCTCTTGGCAATGTTTGGCCAAAAGACATTTGTTAATAGTAGCTCATCAATCACAAATTTTGGGTCAACCTGCCCAAGCGGGCGCGGCGCGAGGTGGCCACCCTTCCTCACAGCGGACGCGTACATCGTGTTTTAGTAGGTCGGTATACCGGCGCATATTACCGCCTCGAGCGCAATGAAATTCCGGTCTTCAGTGCGGTCCTAAAAATGCGGTTACCGGTAATAGGTCCCGGTCGGGAAACTCCGGTAAACCATCGTGGTCCGCGCGGGAGACTCCGGTAAACCATCGCGGTCCGCGCTTTTAGACCGGCGTATTACGGTATTTCTGTCCGCAGTTGGGAAGGGTGGCCACCTCGCGCCGCGCCCGCTTGGGCAGGTTGACCCAAAATTTGTGATTGATGAGCTACTATTAACAAATGTCTTTTGGCCAAACATTGCCAAGAGCTTAGTTCCAGCCACAAGGTATACTGATGGCACATTAAAAAATCAAGTATGTGTGGTGAGCACTGAGGTGTATTGGAAAGACATACTATCATCTGCCTATCATTTAACACCTCAGTGTGGATGTCGTGTGTCGGGACCCTTTCCTGCAATTACTTGTATGTATGTGGTAACTTATGAAATTAGCTTTGTACATATTACCAACGATACTGAATGGCAGAGAGGTCTGTAGTGTGAGTTAAATGATATGATTTTGATGTGAGGAGTTTGTTACTTGGAACACATGTTAATGATGATTTTTTTGTCAGTCTTGAGCCATGGGTGTTCTGTTTCACTTTTTCGTTGCCTCGATTGGGCTAGTTGTTGAGTCGAGATCGCTGTAGGCATGGAAATGTACGTGTGTATGCGTCTCTATCTCTGTGTGTTTTTTTGCGTAAATGTGGTGATACCTTGCTTGTGTGAGGTGACGTACAGATTTTTGGTTGAGACCTAGTATGAATATGGGAGTTATGATATCTGTCTGATGACCAGATGTCTACTGCTACTCGTGGTACCTGGGGTAAATGTTACTGAATGGCAGTAAAGGCTTAGGTGTGGGATAGACGTGTTGGTGCTGATGTGAACAGTTTTGTACCTAGCACACATGATACTGGATGGTAGTGAGGTCTGTAGTGTGAAATAAATGAGATGATATTGATGTGAAGAGTATGGTGCCTGGAACATATTATGTTACTGATGATTTTTTGGTCAGTTATGAGCCATGGGGGTTCTACTCCACTTTTTCGTCGTCATGATTTGGGTGGTTGTTGTGTCTAGCTCGCTGTAGGCATGGAAATGTGAGTGTTTGTGCGTCTCTGTAAATGTGGTGATACATTAATTAAACTCTTCTGTCTGGATGTATGATTTGCTGTTCCTGTTTCTTTGAGCTTGTGCGTGGATACGTATGGATTTGTGGTTGAGACCTAGTATGAATATGAGGGGTTCTGATATCTGCTGATAGTCAAATGTCTATTGTAACTCATGGTACCTGGGGCACTCTTAATGAATGGCAGATAGGGTTGCAGTGTGGGAGAAACGTATTGATGGTAAATGTAATCAATTGTGTGTGATGAACACTATTTATGATGTAAATACTTAGGTGTATGGTGAAAACATGCCATTTTTTGCACACCCTCTATCTCGCCAGGCAGATGATATGTAAGGAGAGTTCTGTTTTTCAGCCAGTCATGGGGCAAGAAAGTACTACACCACTTTTTTGTTTCCATGATTGGTACCTGTAGTTGTGTAGACTTGTACATGTATATCTGCGTCTCTCTTTGTGCATGTAAGTGTAAGTATTGTGATACCTGACTTAAACTCGTCTGTCTGATGATTTTTTTTAACGATAGTTCTGCCCAGTTAATCAGTGGTAACGACAATTCTGCCCCACTTCATCGTTTCCATGATGCTTGCTGTTAGTTCTGTCGACCTCGCTGTATGCATGTACAAGTGTGTGCGTGTGTCTACTTCCTCTGTTAATTTGAGTCTAAAATATATGGTTATAGAATTATGCTCACCATCAACGTGTGCTTCTAACCATTGCTTCAGGGCTTTGGCAATCTCCCATTTCACTGTACTCTTTACAGTTTACTGCCGTTTGTGTTGGCATACGAATTGTGTTTCTCACGTTTTTCACTACATAAAAATCATTTAACAGAGGGGGTGATGAGGGGATGTACCCGAGAAGCGAAGGACTTGGGTACAAACCCACAGTCAGACCATTTCTTGTATATATAAGTGTAGTATGGAGACCACATTTTTTGTACATCAAATGCAAGGTGCAAAATATAGCAGCTAGATTTATTAGTGGAAAATATTCAACAAGTGCCTTAATAAAGGAACTGGACTGGATGTCATTGGAAGAGTGTCAGGGGCTGTATGTGGTGTATAATGCTGTTAGAATGGATATTGGCGAAATAATTCTGAGTGGTGTATGGAGCCTAAGTTGGCAATGACCACAATCTGGCATTAGACTTTAGATGATGAGGACTGAATGGATAAAATATCCAAACACCCACTTTGACCTAACAATTTACGACAGTTCAAGCGTGGGTGCTATCTTCGGCGCAATAGAACTAGTGTCTGCACCTTTGGATACTTGTCGATGTGTGGGGATCTTCTATGAAAATGTGGGTTATGATGCCTGTTTGATGACCATGAAACTATCAGTGAGCTAAGAGCATTATGGTAACTTTATCGTGGTTACTTGAACAAAGCATGCAATTACAAACAAATGTCAGACTTGGTCCTGAATCCGAAGGTTGGCGTTAAATGGGAACATTTTAAGCCGAATGGAGAACTCCCCTGGGTCCTGATTTATTGAAAAATAAATTGCTGGAAAATGGGAGAATTTCCCTGAAAACTGTAGTAGAACCACCTTAAATGAACATTTTGATACCTGGCTACTGATTAGCAGAAGACTTTGCGAATTTGAATTTTTGGTTTACTTTAACGCACGAACAGAAGGTAACCCTGTCTGTAACTGATCAGGGGTTGGATTGGGAATCATTGGAAAACAGAAGGTGGTTTGAGGAAGTGCTGTGGGTATGTTGGTGATGAGGCTAGGGGTGGATCTTGGTGAAAGAATTAGGAATAGAATATCAGTAGAAGCTGGCACTGGATTTCTTCTATAAGGGAGTATCTCCACCTTGGTCACAGGCGATGGTCTCAGGCATGTTCAGTGCTTAGCACTGCCTTAGCGTGACTCGATTTTTATCACATAGGACTGGCGTACTTCGATTCGACAGGGGTGAAATTAGTAAGATTAACAGACGTATTTCGTCCCCCTGATTTATTGAAAAATAATTTCCTGGAAAAGGGGAGAATTTCCCTGAAAACTGCAGTAGAACCACCTTAAATGAACATTTTGGTACCTGGCTACTGATTAGCAGAAGACTTTGCGAAAGCACTGCCTTAGCGTGACTCGATTTTTATCACATAGGACTGGCGTACTTAGATTCCCCAGGTGTGAAATTAGTAAGATTAACAGACGGTATTTCGTTCCTGGAACATAAGTGCTGTACTGTAAAATACAGTTAAAGGTGTCAATCACTGATGTGTCACAAGGGATTTATTGGAATTTTAGACAAAGTACAGCTAAGGACACTCAATTTGTGATTGCTTACGAAAGCATAACAGAATTGATACATAGATTGGCCTGGATAGACAAACGACAAAGGTTTGACCTGGATGGCAACAATTACGAGCCTGGTTTTCAAATCGACAACTTTGCTTTAGTTTAGAGGCTCTCAACCAATCGAGGTTATACTTACATCCATCAGTAAACCCCTTCAATGCCTCTTTGAGTCCAAAAAGTGTCTGTGTTTCATTACACATAATTTAATACATCCTTTAAAATACACGGAATGTAGGTGACACTCGCGAGCTATATTAAATTGTTTATAACGAATCCAACATGATGTGACTAATTGAGTTTGTTTCCCGTCTCTTCGTCGGTGTATTAATTTTTAATGTCTGCCTGCTTCGATGAACGGAATTTTTTTATGGTTTTCCCTACCTTCATCGGTGAATGTCTCTCGGTTTCAATGAAAGGATTTCACCATTGATGGGTTTTTGAGGCTACGAATTTTGAAAGGAATAACGTATGTGTGGTTTTGCTATACTTTATCACAATAATTTCATTTTTTAAACTTTTTAACGTCTCTCTAACAACCTGGCATTTTGAGATGGGGAAAGGATGGGGAGCAAGGAATGGGAAGGAATTCGGCCATGTCCTTTTGAAGGAAGCATCCCGGCATTCACCTGGAGTGATTTGGGGAAACCATGGAAAACCCAAATCTGGATGCTCCTCGGAAACGCCGTCCTCTCGAATACAAGGTCAGAACGCTAAAACAGGTACTTTTTTTTTAACGTCTCTCTAACAACGTGGTCTTTAGAGACGGGGAAAGGAATGGGAATGAATTCGGTCATGGCCTTTTGAAGGTAGCATCCCCGGCATTCACTTGGAGACACACAATTTCATTACCCCTAATTTTGAAATTTGTCCTGGTGGAGGAACATCAAAGAGGCACCCGCTGCGGGATGTAATCAGCCATATGCTATATGGAAGGCTTTAAACAGACTAAGAACTGAAGTGTCCCGATGTAAATATAATATTTAAAAAATGGGGGTACACTAATGACAACGATCTATGTGAATGTGGTGAGCTTCAGAACCCACAACATCTTCTGATATGCAGGAATCTCCCTGAAACCTGCAATATCGACGACCTTTACAGGGCAAACGAGAAGGCCATCAAGATTGCGGAATTCTGGTCACATTCTATATAATTGTGTTTATAGTTAATATTAATTAATTAATGTTATTTGTTTTTTCAACTTGTTATGTCCTGGACACGAGAAATATAAATAAAAATATAAATACCCCTAATTTAATACATCCTTTAAAATACACGGACTGTAGGTGACACTCGTGAGTTATATTATATTGTTCATAATGAAAAAGTGAGTTTGTTTCCCGTCTCTTCGTCGGTGAATTAATTTTTAATGTCTGCCTGCTTCGATGAACGGAATTTATGTTAACAGCGAGGTCTTTAGAGACGGGAAGGAATTCGGCCATGGCCTTTTGAAGGTAGCATCCCCGGCATTCACTTGGAGTGATTTTGGGAAACCATGGATGCCCCGGAACCTCCGTCCTCCCGAATGCGAGGCAAGAACGCTAAATAATTTCATGAAAACAGGTACACATAGAATTTATATCTGGAGTTTATGACGCTTTTTTTTCCCGTTAAAAGGAAACATTTATGCTTTTCGAGGCGTGGAAATTACGTAACTTTACGGCTTTTTCACAAAACACTTAAACACCGCGGCCGGACTCGAACCGGCACTCTAGCCCCAACACTGCCGAGGTCGTTTTAATGTGGACTTTTCCTCCCGAATGCGAGGCAAGAACGCTAAATAATTTCATGAAATCAGGTACACATAGAATTCTTCCTCGGTTTTATATCGAACGTTAAAAGGAAAAATTTATGCTTTTTTTATTCAAGGCAGGTATCCTCTCTAGGTATGGAAACTAAAATTTTGATTTGGAAATTGACGAGTTGGGACGGCTAAAACACCGCGGCCGGACTCGAACCGGCGACCTTCGGCACTCTAACCCCTACGCTACCGATGTCTGTTCACGTAATATCCGTTGATGTGGACTTAAGTATTTTTCACGATACAAAATATTTTACTGTGTGTCGATAGTAGCCAAGATGTTCAGTGCTTGCTTAACAGGACGCTAGGAATACATATTTCGTCACGCTTAGTAAACAGAGATAACAGTCGTTGAAACAGTGTACACATTTCGCAAAGCGCGCCGGAAATAATGCCACCGAACGCCATCTAGCCGCCACCAAATGAACTAGAAATTAAGCCCTTGGGAGATGCCGCCATCTGTGCGGGCGGTTGAGGAACTAACGGCGGCCATCTTGGTCACACCAAACGGGGGCGGCAATCTTGACCGGGCGGTGCGCTCGGCGGCCATCTTGGTCACACCAAAGGGGGGCGGCCATGTTGTGACGTCACGGGTTTTCCCGGTTTCTGGCTTGAATCGGCTATCCCCTCCTACTCACCAGAAAGGCTGTCTTTATCACATATTGCCCGCGCTCTGTGCACAAGAGTAGTTAATACTGTCTTGCGCTGTGCCGGATGATGATGACTGTGCGCGTTTAGGTACAGGTCCGTGAGCGTTGGCTTTCTATACACCGTGTGTCCTAAAGTTCCATCGGCTTTCTTTATAACCAGAATGTCCAAAAAGGGCAGGCAGCCTTCCATTTCAACCTCCATCGTGAACTGGATGTTTTTGTTGACACTGTTAAAGTGAAGGAGAAACTTATCTAGGTTGTCTCTACCATGGGGCCAAACAACAAATGTGTCATCCAAGTAACGAAAGAAGGCACTGGGATCCATGGGGACACTTTCCAACGCTTTCTCCTCAAAATGTTCTATAAAGAAATGAGCTATAACAGGTGACAGGAAACTGCCCATTGCAACTCCCTCGATCTGTTCATAGTAGTGCCCATCATACAAGAAGTACGATGATTGTAATGTGTGGCGGAACAGCTCAACTACCCTGGGCTCGAAGTGCTGTTGTAGTAGAGCCATCGTATCAGCCAGAGGAACCCTGGTGAAGAGGGAAACCACATCGAAGCTCACCATCAAATCCTGTTGACTCAGGTGAAGTTCTTTAACAATATTAATAAATTCCGCCGAGTCAAGTATCGAGCCAGATAATAAGTGGTCGATCCAATAGTACACACTATTGGCCGTAATGGTGTTCCTTGTTTATGGATTTTAGGTAATCCATAAAGTCTGGGTGGAACAGCTGCGCGAGGTTGTAACTGTTTAATAGTGTCTTCTGGCAGCCCTGAACATTTCAGCAGAGCTGTTGTTTTCTTCGCTACCGCATTGGTTGGATCTTTCGACACCTTTCGGTAAGACGCGTCCACCAAAAGTTCTTCTACTTACCGTTGATATGATGGCAGAGCCATCGTAAGAACCACTGAAGCGTTCTCCTTGTCTGCTGTTTTTTTTTTTTTTTTTGTAACTGCTTTACGTCTCTTTTTAACATCGAGGTCTTTTAGAGACGGGAAAGGATGGGGGGCAAGGATGGGGGCAAGGAATGGGAAGGAATTCGGCCATGGCCTTTTTGAAAGAAGCATCCCAGCATTTGCCTGGAGTGATTTGGGGAAACCATGGAAAACCCAAATCTGGATGCCCGGACGGGGATTCGAACCACCGTCCTCCCGAATGCGAGGCGAGAACGCTAACCGTTACACCGCCCCGCTCGGTTTGTCTGCTGGTAGGACGAAAATATCTTGGTTGTGACGCAATGACCAAAGTGCTTTACGCTCAGCAGCTGTGGTGTTGGGCCGAGGTGGTTTGGCCTTACTTAAGATTCGGCTGGTTTCTCGCCTTATCTCTTCAGCAACCCTCACAGGCAAACCACGAACGGCCAGCTCGACGCAAAAAAAAAAAAAAAAAAAAAAAAAAAAAAAATAATAATAATAATAATAATAATAATAATAATAATAATAATAATAATAATAATTAATTGTTAAACAGCTTACTAGTGTCGCATTCATGGGGATAAGTCCTAACCTTGCTTGAGGATAAGTATGAGGGAAACTAGAATATTCTATCTGAAGAAGCTAATTTCTCAACCAATTAATTAAATTACATATAACTGAATCTGCAGTAAATCTGATATATATATATATATAAATAGACGTGTCTTTCCCTATATTTTACTTTTGAGCCACCCCTGCTTAACACAGATCACTGGTGTTTGTTTGTGGAAGTAGCATGGAGTTTCCTATCGTGCACAACGTTGGCCGAATGCTGATAGCTGTGTGACTGTGGCAGATATGGTAGTTAAAATTGGTCAATGCAGGGCATTTTCATATTTCGACCAAAGACGTGTGTGTCCCTATACTTCACTTTCCTGCCGCAACTACATAGCACAGACCATTGAAGTTTGTGTGAGATAGTAACATAGAGTCACCGATCGTGCATAACGTTGGCCGAACTTCGGTAGCTGCAGGGTTGTGGGCGATTTGGTGGCTGAATGTGCTCGATCAAGGATATTTTAGTATTTCGACCAAAGTCATGTGCGTCCGTATATGACATTTTTCTGCGTCAACTACATTGCGCAGACCACTGGTGACTGTGTGTGGTAGTAGCCTCGAGTCTCCCATCGTGCACTATGGTGGTTAGCTGTAGGAAGCTGTGGGGGTGTGGTAGATATGGTGGTTTAAAGTGGTCGACGGAGGGCAATTTCATATATCGACCAAACACATGTGTGTCCCTATATTTCACTTTGCTGCCACAACCACTTATCACAGATCACTGATGTTTGTGTGTGGTATTAGCCTCTAGTTTCCCATCGTGCACTATGGTGGTTACATGTCTGAAACTTTCAATCAGAATTCTTTACAATCACGAAGTAGTGGGAATCAGCTAGTTCATTAATAACTACCTTTTAGTACCTCGCAAATGTAATGACATTTTATGAGTTACCTACTAATGTATTGCAAAATATAAATCAAATTCAGCTGGTTTTCTCCTTCATAGAAGGGAGCTCAAGTTATTTCACCAGATGTCACCAACAATGGTCTTTTTCTACGCGGGCTTAAATTAAGAGCTTAAAAACAATAAACAAGGGAAAATTTAACAGTTTCATTCTTTAAACAAAGTTCTTCACTGAATACTGCGTATTTCAATGAAACATAATGAAAATTCCTCAATTAGTAGCGGTAATTGATTAATTTGTACTGGCCACCAGTACTGGAAAAACATAACCTCAATTTATACACACTTTCATGAGGAATATATCCTTCGTTACTGGAAAATCGCACAACCACCGCGTATCTTTTATTAAAAGTTGTAAAAATATTTTTATGTAGTCAATGAAACATTTTCCAGAAGTAAAAGGTGTTCAAATTCGTACCAAGATTGTTCATTTGGGGGTGGGGGGGGGGGGGGGGGGGGTATCTTTTTTTCTCTTTCTGAACCGAGTGGAACGTAT